>VZUI01057100.1:0-12922 GCA_013401135.1 Cettia cetti | reverse complement strand
ATTTGGGTTCTTAGAATAGGGGTGAATGGGGACAAGATGGAGGAATCTGGGCGGTGCCCTGGGGTCTTCTTCTTCTTCTTCTTTGTCTCCATCTTCTGCTGTGACGGTGGCACAAAGTAGCTTTAGAGGGATTGGGTCAGTGTAGAAGTGACCTGTTTAGTACAGTAGGTAGATATTGGTGTGAAATGGTAAATAATAGACTCGTAATTATCTGTATAAAAGATGACGAGCCCCCATACGGGGGGGAGTCCTCACCTGATGCCCGTGCTGTGAAGACTTTGGCCAGGCTCAGAGCAGAAAGAAATGATAAGAAATAATAGACAACACAAAAAACCGTGAAAACTGAACATCTGAAGACTCTGTGTTGTTCCTTTGTCTGGCTTGGGGCTTTCCAGAGGGCAAAGGACTCTAAACCACCCAAATCTCAGGAAGCCGGCCAAACCCAAGAAACAACTCCAGCTCTTTTGGCCTTTCCTCATAGGAGAGGTGCTCCAGCCCTCTCACAATCTTTGTGACTCTCCTCTGAACTTGCTCCCTATGTCCTTCATATACTGAGACCCTCAGACCTGGAAGCAGTGCTCCAGGTGGGGTTCCACATGGACAGAGTAGAGATGAAGAATCACCTCCTTCAACCTGCTAAGCCATTCTTTTTTGATGCAGGCAAGTATATAGTTAGCCTTCAAGGCTGCAAGTGTTCACTGTGTCTCATGTCCAGTTACTCATTCATCAGAACCCTCAAGTCCTTTTCCTGGGTCTTCTTCCAGTCTGTACTCATGTCTGGGTTGTCCTGACACACGTGCAGGACCTTGCACTTGGCCTTGTTGAATCTTATTGGCTTTCAAGATTGTATAGGTCGCTCTGGATTGTATCCTATCCCTCAGGTATGTCAGCAGCACCTGTCCCTTCTTCCTTGTGCATTTACTTCTTGCCCTTTAGTTTGGTCAGCAGTTCCCTACTCAGCCAAATTGAGCTCTTGCCTTCCTTTCCTGAATTCTTTCTTCTCCTGGCAACCAAGAGCTCTTCTGCTCTGTGGAAAGATCCACAAGCTCTGTTCTGGTCCCTTCTCTCTGAGGACAGCTTCCCAGATGGTCCTCCTGACTAACCCTTTTGAAGAGCTGAAATATTGCTTTCTTAAAATTCAGCGTACTTTTTTCTTCACCTGACCCATATCCCTCAGGACTGAAAATTCCACCAATGTGCAATCACTGCAGCCCAGGCTGTCTTCAGTTTTGATGCCACCTATGAGCTTGCATTGATGACCATCAGGTCCAGTAACTCACCCCTATGGTAAGGCTGTCTATTATCCAGGTCAGGAAGTTATCCTCCATGCATTACAAGAATCTTCTGAATGCCTACTGCTCGTTGTCCTTCTTTCCCGGGAGAAGTTGGGGTGGTTGAAGCCCCCCAGGAAGACAAGACCCTGTGAACACCATGCTGCCTTATCAAGGGAGGCCTGTAGCAGACACAGACCAACAGGTTCCTTTTGTTGCCTTGGTCTCTGATTCTTACCTACAAGTTTCAACTTTCTTATGGCAGCTCTTCAGAAACAACTTTTCACACTCAATCCAGTTCTTGATGTAGAAGGCAACACCTCCACCCCATCTTCCTTGCCGGTCTCTTATGAATAGGAGGTACCATCCACAGCTACACTCCAGTCACAAGATTCATCCTTCTCTGTGTTGCCTTCTGTTGCCTGGATCTATGATTCTAGGAATTATACCACAGCATGTCAATCCCCTAACACCTCTAGAAAATGAATAAAAAATGAGAAAATATAATGCAAACCCCCCCTAAAGAAACTGACACAAAGGAATCTCCCAAGCTTAAGAACTGTTTACATGCCTTAAACAGATGCCAGCAGCAAGCCAACAGACCAATAATACAGTGAAGGATTAGACAGAATTGCCAACCCCCAAAACAAAGTACCATCCTAAGAAAAGAATACAAATTGAGTCATAGTGGTTCTTTTTTGGCTTTTCTTCGAGGTCTATGGCCTGAAAAAAAAAAAAAAAAGTGAAAAAATCTAGCTTGAATGAACTGTCAGAATGAACTTCCCTACATTTCATTTCCTGCCTCCCACAGTTCTATCCAGCCAAAAGGTATATCCAGTAACAGGCACAGCCATGCTACTTTTAAATGCATGACTCCCAAAGGGGAAAGAATTTTATGCATGGCTGCCACTGTATCTGGCAGTGAATCAGGGGCCTGTGTTCCCTGGACAGAACTAGGGAAGATTTATATGTCTCAGAGTAGGGTCAAAAACAGTCAGCATGCTGAACAAGCAGCTGGTAAAGTAACACTGAAAATAAACTGTTGAAGAACTTCCAATTCAGTCTAGAATTTGGGTTGAAGTTAGGCAGCTGTTTCAGGATCTGATTTTAAAACATACTATTGATGATATTTTGCATTTTCATGCAGTAGATGTCAGAAGTGATTCTGCAGGGATTGTTTACCTGGGCTCAGTGATATTTTCAAGATATGAATTCCTTTTCAAGATGTGAATTTCTGCCTACCCAGGGAAAAGCCTGAGCTGAGTGCTGCCAGTGCACAGAAAACACAACATCTGAGTCAAAAAGCAGAAAGCTACAAGACAGGTTCAGAATCTGGAAATAAGGAATCTCTCAACCAAGCAGGTTCCTGAGCCAGTAGACTTGTATTAAGATGCTTCCTAGGATTACTGTCCTTGACCTGAGGATTCAAGCTGTTTACTATGCAGTAACTCACCTTAAACACAGAGACAGAAATTGATCTCACCTATCTCTCTTCAAGCAACAGCCTCAGAGTTAATAAACTTGTATGAAAAATATGAACTTGGACGTTCTTCTCTTTACCTCCCATTACTTTACATCAAAGCTATAGGAAAATATACACCTAGAACTTCTGAAGGAATATTTTCTCCTGCAATAGAAAAGTATGTGCTTTTTATTTGAGGTATAAAAAGCAAGCTGTATATTAAGTACTGCTCCATAATATCCTGTAGTTCCTCAGAAAAGTGCCAAATGTTTTCTTAGGGGAAAAAAAAAATTGCATCAGTTTCAGCTCTTTCCTAAGGTCCTCAGGGACAAATTCAGCTGAAGTCAACGTTTCACCAAAACTATAGTGTGGCTTTTGGTAGTGATCCAAAGTAACGAGAAACTAAAAGCAAAAAGGTCCAACCACCCTTGGACATCATCCCTGATGTCCTGTGTAGTTCATTAATGTTTTGTTCATCTCCCTGTCTTGACTTAACCACAGCCAACAGCCAAGCCCCACACAGCTGCTCGTTTACTCCTCCACCAGCAGGATGAGGGAGAGAACTGGAAGGGTAAAAGCTGGAAAACTCGTGGGTTGACATAAAAACACTTTATTATGGAAAAGAAGCACCCACAAAACAAGGCAAAGCAAGGAATTAATTCACTGCTTTCCATGGACAGGCAGGTGTTCAGCTGTCTCCAGGAGAGCAGGGCCCCTCATGCATCCTAGTATTTACCTGTCTTTAAAACAGAATCACTCCATATTATTTCCTTTTTGATTTCTAAAACACAGGCTGTTATCCAAATTTAAAGCTAAAAAGCTGACCAGCCCAACAGATCCCGAATCTTCAAATGGAAATTATGTGTAATTTCAGTAGTTTCTGCATACTTGCGTAAATATGTTTAGGAATAAAATTTTGCAAATGAATGGAAAGACCACTAGTTGTGGCTGTTTGCAGATGCCTCTTTTTGTAGAAGTTGCTATTTCTAGAACTCCCACTGTATGCAGTCTTCTGATCAGGAGAAAAAAATTGTGCAGCTACTTCAAATGCAGCTACTTTTTAAATGTGAAGTCACATATTACCCATTTAACAAACTACAATGCCTACCAGATAATTGGAATATTCGTAGCCTTTACCTGGAATAGATGTGTACAACAATTAAAATTCTGTCTATATGAAAATATTTTATTTTAAGCTTGTTTACACCTTTAACAAAATGCTGTGGCATGTGTTTTCTTTGTGTGGGATATGATTTATCAATTCCTGGAAACTTCTATGTGATAGAGATCTTACAAATATCTTCAGTATATCGGATATTGAAATTATAAAGATGTTGAGCACACCTAAATAAAGTCTCTTTGGTGTAGATGATAGGAACTGGAATAGAACTGTCAGAGCCAAATTTATGAAGGCTCTTCACAGAGCAGTGAATATATGCTTTAAATATATAATAAACCTTCCTCGCAGATGGAGAAATAAGCTGCTGCTGCTGCAGTGACAGAGCAAAAAAGTTGCTGCTTTTGTCATCTGTTAGAGCCAGCAGTTGTGATGGGAATGGCATCACCAGCACTGTCACAATCAGCAGTGCTGATAGATCTGTGGAACTGGAAGGAGACATGAGAATTTCCAGAGGGAGAAAGCTTATTTAAGAATTAATAAGCCTTTCCACTCTTGAAAAAAGGATGTTTAATGCATATGATACTGCATGAAGGAAGCTATTACAAAACAGAAAGGTTAAATTTAGTCTACAGCTCCATGGTTGAGTTTAAAAGATCAGAAACATGATTTTCCAGATGAAATAAAATGCCTTAATTTTAATGTCTTTTTCATGTCCTTCTGTGATTATAGCTGTGATGGTTTAAGGGTATAGCAACTAAGAGTTTGAAGAGTTCAAATTTTACTAGACCAATGGCTGAAAAAAATAAAAGCCCCCTGATTTCAGCCACACAAACATTTCAGATCTGATCTTTTAGGACAGGTTAAGAAATAAGGACAATATTATGAGTACGAACAGCCCACATATAGCAGAAAAGTTAATACAGTCTATGCAATGCATGACTAAATATTTTTCACATTTTTTATATAAGACACTTCTTTGTCCTGACAGATATATTTATGTACAGAAGAAAAGTGCAAGAATAATGTAAGAGTAAGTATCTAATATTTATGTACAGATGTCCTTCATAAATGACATTACTGCAGAACTGGCCAAAGAAATGGTGGCATTTTATTTACGTGAAATAAGACAAAGTTCTACCATTTTTCTCTAGAATGTTTTGTTAAAGTCAGATAAAAATAATATATTGAACTTGTCATCTGCAAATTTTTTCTTGTCAAGTACAGCCATCAGCAGCATCTGTCACTGCAGAGCAGTTGCAAGCAGTGATATCAGGTATTTAGTAATAAGAGAAGCTCTCAGTTGTACAGGCCTTTCAAATTTTGCTTTTCCCAGTAGTGCATGCACTGTAGTTTGGGATCCTTGGTGCTAACCTATGCAATCCTAATTGTGTCTATAATATCCTTCGTTAACAAGCAGGTGATACTTTCTATAATTATGTTTGGCTCTGTACATGTATATGCTATATGAGCAGTGTTATTCATATTTTTTCTTCATTTTTATCAAGGTCAAGCTTCCCTTTAGCATTTCAGATACTTTCTGAACTCATAATCCATCTGTCTAGCCACTTAGCTGCCTTTCCAAGATGTTTTCTTGCTGCTTATCAGTACACTATTTGAATGCATCATGAGATTATTTATAAATGATGCATAAATCCTGGCTTTTATGAGGGAAAATTTACATTTAAATACATATAGGTGCAATTACAGCTATGAAAAAAAATAAAATAGAAAAGTCTTTGGCTTAAATAATATTCCAGTGAGGAGGAGGATGTGCATTTAACTGCTTCAATTTTGCATATATTTGGGTAGTTTTACAGGTATTGACAGTTACACAAACCCAGAAATTTGTCTGCCTAAACAAACATAATGGAAGTTGTTGGTGGGGGGTTTTTTTAGGGGTTTTGTTTGGTTGCTTGTTTTTGTCCTAGAACTGGCTTTATTTATAAAGATATTGCTAAATTATTTTTATTTACAGCATTCGTAAGTGTGGGGCCAGGGGACATTACTAGGCCTTTGCCACCCTGAACAACCTCATCAGGGCTGCAGATCCCTGAGATACATCACAGGTGCGACTGTGCTCAGCCTTGCTCTGGCTACACTGAATGGCCTTTGTGGATGGTTACCACTCTTGACTCACTACCTCGCCTTTCTGGGACTGTGGTAGACCACATCCAGGTCAGAGAGAGAGTGGGATCGGCCTTGGGTGTCTTTCCCTAGGCTGTGCTGGGGGATCACGCTTGGCTTCTGGCTTGTGTGTCCTTGTGGAGCAGCCTCATTTAAGCATCTGCTTGATCCTTGTACAAATTCTGATTCCATTAGACAAAGCTGACAGATTTCTGGATTATAGACTAATCACAAGACACACACAAACACACAAAGAAAAGAAATTCAAGAATAATGTCCCACTGATTTGTTAATTAGTCATTTATGAGTAAATAAAATAGATTGCAGCATCTTTCCAATCAAGTCACCCACAGAATTGATTTTAAAATGATTACTGAGTAAAAAAATTTTGTTTTATTCTTATTCACATTTCCAGAAAGTAAATGTTCTTCCAGAAATAATGATGATATAAACCACAATAAAACATAATAGTATGGTAGTATCACTAAGCGACAGACTATTAAGTCAGTTATTCATGCATACAAAGCGTATTTTGACAAACAGAGATTGACCAAAACAATTAGAAAGGAATTTTAATGTAGACAATAGCAAGCACAGTACAATGATATACCTCACAACCATTTCAAAGTCTTGTGCAAATTTATCTAGTTGATCTTGCTATGTACAGAATGTTGAACTAGACAATTTCCCGAGGTCCTTCCAAATTCCTCCTTTCTGTGCTTCAGTGATTCAAAAGTTTCATAAATAAATACTCATCCTTTTGACTCTTCTAAAAATACTAGCCTTTGAGTACACGAGTTTCACTTTCATCTCTGCATGTACCATGATGGATACACATGTACACATCTGGGTTTCAGTTTCTCATAACAAACCTATGCAAAGATATCTCTCCACATCACAGCCTGACATTCATGTCAGCCTCTACACCTGATGTGTTTCCTTCTTGTTTTATGCCCCTACCCCTTCACATATTATCCCATATTCAGGACCTAAACATACAATCTTATTTCCACTCAAAGCAAGTAGTGTCACAAAAAAACCCTAGTGTATGGAAGGAGTTAAAAAGCCCATCTGACACAAAATCTCAGCAGGTATTTTTATCTCAAGATTCAACAGCTTTATTTATTTCTCTTCTTGAATCACAGGTAGAATGAATTTGTATCTGTTCATAAAAACTCACCCCAAAAAAAAAATCAGGAAAAAAACCCAGAAACCAAAGATACAAGTCTCATTTTAGGATTTAACAGAGAAAGGTTGCTAGTGGCTTAGTTTCCCTACTAGAAATATGTCACAAAAGATTTTCCTTGTCCTTAGAAACCTGTAATGTCTTGTGGGGCTTTTATCTGACAATTTAATGTAATTATAAATTATGTTTTTTTATGTCTCCATTTGTATATATTTATATCACTCTGTATACAGATGGAATAATTTGATTCTACTGTTAACAGAATGCTGTCAGGGGCTCATCCTAGTCACATTAAAAGGAAACACCTACAAGAACATACAGTTAGAGACAATTTTAGGAAATCTACTGCCTGAATTCCAGTTTCTTGCCTCTATTTTCATTCCTTTTTTAAAACCATTTCCCCTACATGATTATATTTCACATAAAGTGATGAAGATTTTGTCACCCTTGTGAAGTATTTTGCTATCTACAGATGACAATAAGAGCTACTATGTAAAATAGTAAACTACGTATGTATGTAGGTTATATACTAGGAAAAGGTTCTTCACCAAGAGGGTGGCTGGGTAGTGCAACAGGTTCCTCAGGGAAGCGGTCACAGCACCAAGCCTGACAGAGTTCAAGAGGCATTTGAATAATGCTCTCAGGCACACGGTGTGACTTTTGGGGTGTCCTGTGCCTGGGCAAGAGTTGGACTTCACTGATCTTGATGGGTGCCTTCCAACCCATCATATTCCATGATTCTATGAAAATCTTACATCTAAAGGTAGCATAATTGTTTATGGTTGTGCTTACCCAGTCAAAAATACCACTCAACCCATCACTTTAGATACCCCAATTAAAATGGAAGCATACAGCAAATTCCATCCCATTAACAGAATATATGGTTAGAATATTGTTTGCAAATAATAGATTCAGTCTCTTAGAATAGGACTTATTTTGCTTAATGTCTATCTTCTCTGTTAAATATCAGTGTTCTCATTTCACAGAAGAGAAGGCAGTACTTTCAAATGCATAAGAGATCTCACTTTAAACATTTGGTCTTGGATGGGGAGAATAACATGGTAAAAGTATCAACTTCTCTCTCTTAAGTGTGAAAAGTCTAGCCAACTAAATGAAATGTAGGTGTGTATCTTGTAGACTCTTGCATCAGTTCAGGTAGTATTAAAATTCCAAAGTGGAAACAAAATTGAGATTAGATTAAAAATATTTCATATTTGTTGCTTACTATTCTTGTGCCTTCTGCTCTTCCTTAATGACTGTAGCACTCACTGATTTCCAGTAGAGATGATTATACCACCCTAGTACGACCCAATACTGAATTGCTCTATGAAATTACACAAGATATTGCAGATGAGCAATATAACTAAACCTACACTCACTTTTTATAGGAAGCAGATTTGAGGTACTAATGTGAGTGACTGATTCAGGAGACTGTGTGTCTGAGTTCTATGTGACCTCCCAGATTCACTAGTATAGAATGCCTTCAGGATGAAATTTTGAAACCCCAGTGAAAAAAACTTGTGATAGGAAAATGCCATTAGTAATTTATTAACTCTGGGAAAATCAAAATATGCTTCTAGCTGGAATAATTGGTGTTTCATTATGAATGAAAGCAGCAAAAATATGTATGCATTCTGAATACTTACTCATATTGTTAAACCTGAAAGTGTAGGAGACCCAATATTGTGGTTAGATATCTTAGGTTCCTATATTTGTGTGATTCTAAATATGCCTTATATAGCTCATCTTGACTTTACAAAATTTAAATAAGCAGCTGTTAAGAATGGTTTTGTACATTCTATACACAAAGAAACATGATTTATTCCTGTTGTAGCTGTATTTCAAATTGTTCAAATTTGTGTTTCAAATACTGATCTGATGTTTCAGTATTGTTCATTTTCATAAGTCTGTCGTTAGCATATAATATGATTTTAACAACTTCCTTAGTTTATTTTAAATTTGAGTATTCATGGTATGTATTATAAATTCTAATCAGAATGATGACTACTGATATACTTGTTCACATCCCCACATGACAATTTTCAGAGTTTGCCTTCATACCACTTATGGGACTGAGTGTCACCTCATTTCATGTACAGCTCTGGCTGTACATATTCTACCATTAAGCATCTGACACTCTCCATTTGTGGTACAGAGGAAGTAGATGCCAGATCAGGGACCGTGAATTCCATGTGATTTCAGAGCCAAGTGTCCAAAATATATGTTCATCAACTTTAGGACAGTGAAGTAATTGACCATATATTTATGGCTCATGGAAACGTCATTATTTAAAACATCCACCGTGCTAAGGGTGAATACTTCAAATTGAGAGAGCAGCCAAAGTAGGCAACTCGTTTGATCTCTGTATTCCTGGTGGCTACACCAAAAGTCCATTTGGACCCTTTGGGTCCTTGAAGTACCCTTTCCTGAGGATACTTGGTTGATTAACACCAGAGGAACTCCTAATTGTCCTAGTCCTGCCAAAAGAGCCCCTACACAGTCTGGGAGAAAATAAAGCTCCTGTAGTGAGACCCTGGGAAAGGCAGTGTGGATTATTTCTCGCTTGTGAAAAGGCAAGTAGCTGTGGCATTGTCTTCACTCAAGGACCTAGGTGTACTTGGTAAATAATGCAGAAGAATGAGGAGATCCAGTGCATGCTTTCTGGAGAATTTTCTTCCCTGGGAGGAAATAACCAATGATGTGAGTTGCATGTCGTAGGAAGTAATGTAGCAGAAATTACCTGAACTGATGAAGTGTGAGATTCACAATGAACTGCGTGAGTGTAGTGATGACCAAAATCAATCTGGTGTTGGCATTCAGCAATCAAATATGTTGCTTCTGTTGTCCTGAACAACCACCATGATGCATGAGTCCCAGATCATAGTCTGTTCTTCCGGACATTTTGTGGAGTGACAGAGATCCATAGAGTGGGCAAGTTAGGTCTCTCTGTTAAGGCATGGAGTAGTTAATCAGAATCTATAAATCATAAAGATGGTTTAAGGATGTAGTATAATTTGTAAGAGTTGGTAAAAGGGGATTTCTGCAAAAGGAATAAGAAACATACAATTGAATGGTCAGAAGATATACAAATATATCAGATTATCAGTGGGGCCTGAGCATTTTGCAAATGGTATGGAATAAGGGCTAGAGATTGTATTGGATTTGGTCAGGATGGAGTTAACTTTCCCCTGATCATCCCATGTAACACTTTGCTTTTACTTGTAGTTGGAAGATTGTTGATAATATTTTGACTGTTGCTGAGCAATACTCCTACAGTACCAAGGAACTTTGCTGAACTCCCACACAATAGCCACAAGGCTGGGTCAAGGCAAGAGTTTGGGAGGAGACACAGCTGAGACAGATAACACAAACTGTCCAAAGCAATGTCTCATATCATATGACTTTGTGCTCAGCAATAAAAGATGAGGGGAAGGATGAGGAGGGAGAGTGATGTTTGTTGTCAAGGTGAAGCTCTCCAAAGCAACTACTACATGTACTGAGACTCTACTTGTCCAGAAGTCACTGGACGCTAGCTGGTGATGGGAAGTAGAGAAAAAATCATGTTTTGTTTTGCTTCTCTTCACAACCTTTGCTTTTTTTGCCTAAACTGCCTGTATCTCAGCCCACAGATTTTTCATCTTATTTTCTCTCACTGCCCTGCTGATGTGGAGGAGTGAGAAGGCCACCAGCCAAGGTTAACCCACCATATTTATGTAAAAAAGAAGGTCCAGTCTTTGGAGTCAAAATATACTCCAGTGACAAGCTGTCAGGGTCCACAAGCATATGCGGAGACCTGATGGTTCATTTTAGGGATCTCAAAGCGCAAAAGACACAGCAGGGGACAACTCAGCTTGCTTAACCAGAAATACACCTTTATTTAGTGCCACCAAATGCGATAGTGGGGAGAGAAAAAGAGAATAGTAAGAAAGAGAGAAAAGAGGGGGAAGGGGATTATAGCTACCAATGTGGAGGGCTGAGTCCTCGAGGCCAAAGACGCCTATAGACGCGGTGTTCTCCCGTGGGGTGATCACGAAAGTGGGCAGGGGTGTCTAGAGTTTTTATAGGTTAAACCAAAGCGAGGGGCATTGAGCCAAGATGAGAAACAAAGCAAGGAGCACTGGGCCAAGGGAGGAACCGAAACAAGGGGCACTGGTCCAAGGAAGGAACCACCTGTATCAGGAGCTCATAGCTGCTCAGGGACATTCCGAACTGTACCTGGCCCCTAAGGGCCAGGCCTGTCCGGGCAAGCAGGCTTGGTTCAGTCCACCATAGCCAGTCCATCCATTGTTCTTGCATGGGTTCCATACAAACCAGCTCCTTGGTCCAGCGAGCACAACTGCAGGCAGCAGCCAGCCAGGCCAGAAACCCTGTGTAGGATTTTAGGGTCTCAGTCCCAATCCTTGGGAGTCTCAGTCCCAGTCCTTGGCGACGGTCGTGAGGCAATCGACATTTCCGGACAGACTCTGACACGAGCCTTCATGCCTTTTGCATATCTGGAAAATCTGAGTAATTAACAAGAGAAACAAAATTAAACTGAACATAGACACCAAATGCAACTAAGATATGATATTTTTAATGATAAAATTCAGTTTGAATTTATCCTTAATATAAGAGACAAAGATATTTTAGATGGTGGAGGAATACCTTGATATGCAGTGGCCAGCATGAAAGAGGATGTCTAAGACAGAAATTATCTTTGCAATGACTGAAGGAATTGAATTTCGATTAACTTCTATGGGATAAAAAATTTGTGCTGGTTTGTTTTCTTAAGTCTCCACCAAATAACTTGGTTTTCTTTCTGGAAAGAAAGAATGTACAAAAGTTCTGAATACTTTTGTACATTCATAAAATAGATTGATATTTAATCTTTGGAGGAAATGCATCTGTTAACATTTTCTGCAAAGCATTAGTGAAAAGTATGTCCCAATTAAACTCAGAAGTTTTCAGAGGGTGTAATGGAGTCATCATAGATATTTTCCAGAGAGTAGAAATCTCAGCAGGTGGAAAATGTTTGGTTTGTAATTAACAGTATGTAGTTATTGTTAAGGAATGTGATCTTTTATTTTTAAAGCTGACAATTTTACTTCTATGTTTCAGTTAAAATTTTCTACCACCAAAAAAATACTGAAGACCATAAATGAATGGTTAGATAAATAAAGATTTTTTTTTTGTCTCATTAAGTTTTTGCACTTCTCCTTTCTTTAGGCCAGTGATACTCTGTGTCTGAGATATTTTTTTATATCATGACCTATCTATATTGCTTCTTGTTTTCATCCCTCTCCACTATTTTTTTTCTACACAAAACTACTTGTTTCATTTCTATCAGTCTGTTCCCAAACATGAAAATAAGCTTATATTAATAGAGCATGAAAAGATGTCCAAAGATAGCATACCAAAATTTCAAAACACTGTTATGCATCATCAGAAGATGGAATTAAAATAATCATTTCTCCCTTAGCAGCTCTAGACAACCAAGTAATACTGAAACATATTTCTGTAGCTTCACAGGAACCAAGTATTTGCTACATTTTTTTGAGATTCAGATAATGCCTTAACACAGTCTTTAAACTATTATCACACCTTTTGTTTTTTTAAGTTTGGAAAGACATTCACGTGTTGGAACCCAGGACATCCCTCTGGCTGACTTGGGTGATCCGAGAGCTTGGCAAGGAGCTCAGGGACCTCAGCAGAGATGTCTGGGACCTGAGCAAGAGGGTTTGATATCTGTACAGGGGGGTCTGGGATCTGTACAGGGGGGT
>VZUI01057099.1:0-54548 GCA_013401135.1 Cettia cetti | reverse complement strand
GGAGGGAGGGGATTTGGATTCCACATTTCCTAAGGAGGTCCTGCCCCTTCTTAGCAGATACCTGTCTTTCAAACCAAGACAATTATTTTAGAATTTGTGTAAATGTCCTTGGTGTCCTTAGAGTCTGGCTATTTATTTTAATATATTATATGAATAGTCTAACATGTATGTCTGAGCAAACTAATGTACTTATTGTCACAGTTTCTCTCCTGAGAACAAAACCTGATACAAAAAATGGGAGTTAATTCCATGACCATACTTTATCCTTCTGTGATGTCCATGTCCAGCTTGTAGATGTATTGAACTAAACAGAAGTGTGCTTTTGGCTTGTACCAGAGTTCTTGGTTTTCCTTATGACTCTTGAGGAATCCCAGGAATTTTAGCCATGCTGGGCATTGCAGATCATGACTTCACAAATTGTGTTTGTCTTCTATGAGGTATTTTGTTAATTATTGCAGTTCACCCACCTACCAGCATGATCACATTTGATGGATTCAGGGTTTTGGACTATTGCAAATTCAGAGCCTGGAATGGTGGATCAAAGGGCAGAGGAAAATCAAATGTTTTCTGTCTTGGCCAGTACAAGACTGACATGTAGCAGATGTAAGGCTTGCAGGAGTCAGTTTCAAAGTAAATAAAATGAGGTGGTCCTGCACTCAGAATGTAATTGAATTCCTTGACAGAAGATGTGGACATAAAGGTGGTGTTTGCTAAAGGCTGACACAACCTTAGAGGAGACCAAAGGGATATGAAAGATTGTAGAATGATAGAAAAGTTTGGGTTGCATTACAGACTTTAAAGATCATCTGGTTCCAATCCCCCTGCCATGGGCAGGGACACCTTCTACTAGACCAGGTTGCTCAGGGCTCCATCCAGCCTGGAACACTGCCAGGGATGAGGTATTCACAACTTTTCTGTGCAGCCTTTTCCAGTGTCGCACTGTCCTCACAGTAAAGTATTTCTTCCTAATATATAATCTAAATCTGCCCTTTTTCTGTTTTGAGAAGCCTTTGTCCCTTGTCCTATCATGACATTCCCTTGTCAAAAGTCTCTCTCCTGTAGCCCCCTTTAGGTACTGGAAGGTGCTCTAAGGTCATCTTGGAGCCTTCTTTTCTCCTGGCTGAACAACCCCAACTCTCTCAGCCTGTGCTCATAGGAGAGGTGCTCCAGCCCTCTGATCATCTTTGTGGCCCCTCTCTGGACCTGTCCAACAGGGCTGTGTCCTTCTTATGCTGGAGACCCCAGAGGTGGAAGCAGTATTCCGCATGTGGTTTCAAGAGAGTGGATAGGGGCAGAATTGCCTCCCTTGACCTGCTGGTCACTCCTGAAACTTCCTGAAGTCTGAGCCTGGATCTCAGCCTGCTTTGAGTTTCCTTGGGACTCTGGCCTGATAGGGACTTAATGGAGAGAGACAGCTTCGGCTCATTGTCTGAGAAGTAAATTTAATAATACAAAAAATAACAAACAATACGGCGTCCAACTGCATTGGAGCGAGCTGGGTCAAGGCGGTACAAGGGGCAAAAGGCACGAGGCCAGAGGTGGAGTCTAGGGTCACACAGGGGTACTTGTGCACCCTGCTGTGGGTGGGGAGTTAAGGTGTGTCTGAGGGAAGGCTCCAATGGGGGACAGCGATTAAGAACATTAAAATTCTTGCACCAAAAATCAACCTATGATAACACAGAGGACTGAGAACTTTCTGGTAACAATTTGCATAGAGAGCATGTCAATAAGCCTTTTGCTTATGGCACTGAGAATGGGGTTTTCTAAGGCATTTTTCCAGGGTTTCCTTTATTCTCAGGGAAACTGCCCTCTACACACTCCTCTTTTGATGCAGCTCAGAATACAGTTGACTTTCTGGGCCGTGAGCTCACATTTCTGGTTCTGTTGAGCTTCTCATCAGCAAAATCCACCTAATGGGAACTAGGATCAAGGGGACATCTGATTTGAGAGACCCCAAGCCAGAAAAGCCAGGTGGACACTGGGATGCATACCCAGTAAGAGAAACATACATGTCTGCGTTGTCCTTAGGTTTCTTCATAGATGTCCACTTGTGACCACTTTACTGGAGTCATGATGCTGAGCAAAGCATACCTTTAGTCTGATCCAGTTACACTCAGTCTTTATTTCCCTCTCTCTCCTGCCTGCCTTTTTTTTTTTTTTTTTTCCCAGTTCTATACTGTTGATACACAGCTTCCACCAAGGATATTTAGTTAAAATTTTCTTCCTTTTACCCATGGAAAGAACTTTTTTTGGGGGAAAACAATTAAAGCAAAGGCGAGATCAGCTCTTCCATGATTGTGTGTAGTCATCTTTGCTTTTGGTGACTGCAGCTACAAGAACACTGGAGGCAGTAGTGCAGTTGGAAGACCTGAGCTCTCTGTATGCTTGAGTCTGGAAACAGTCTAGCAAAGCTCATTTTGTGCTCTTCCTGAGCTGCCAGGCTTTTCCAGCCCCAGCATCTTGCCAATAGCAGTGGTGATGCAGGAGCAGTGTGTAGCTGTGCTATGGCATATTGTCCTAATCATGCAGGTTGTCTGAGGGCACTCTGTGGGCAAACCCAGGAAACATAATCTTGGCATGACAGAAAAGTTATAAAAGTGGACTTTATTCATCATATGGGAAGATATAAGATAGCCTGCATGTTAGATTTCTGCCCTGTTGGAGAAGAACTTAATTTGCTGTTCATTTTAGAAAATGTGTTGGAAGTGTCACAAGACCTGGCAGTGCTGCAGGCCTTAGATAATGTTAGTATTGATAAGACTTCTAACCTCAAGAGTACCTTTTCCTCTCTTTAGCTGATTCTTATCAACCTGGCTGGCAGGGCCTTTAATTTGTCTCCTCTGAGATTACCAGTTTCAGCACTGAGAAAATGTACTGCTTTATCCCTAGTACTTGCCAAAGGCCTTATTTAAGTAGTAGAGAAGCAATAAATGACTGGGTTTGGTGTTAGAGTTGCTTGGTCTGTTTACATCTTTTCATGCTTTGCCTGTTCATTGCTAGTTTGTTTGCTTATTTTTTCTTCCTAATTGAGAGTGTGTATCCACCTCTGACCTGTTCTTTTTTTTTTTTCACTTCATCTGTTCACTGAAGTATAAAAATCAGGAACCTCCTAGGAGCTAACAAATAGATTTTGGTGGAGCTGCAGAAGATTTGTAGCTTGAAGTTTTCTATTAACAATTTTTTTTAAAAAAGTTAATTCCTCTGACTTAGGCTACTATAAAGAAAATTTTCTCTTTGAAAGCTGGCATGTGAAAAACAAAAAGAGAATTTTGTAAGATTTCCCCCCCATTATTTATTTATTAATTTCAGGATTATTAGACATTACTTGTATTCTATAACCTCTGTTCCACTGTGTGGGCATCTGTCATCATCACAGAACCAAGACCCTCAGCTGATGCTGAGTGACACTGTATCCCTTTCTCTTCATCTCATAGTGCTCATAGGCTCTCTCATCACACTTCCCCCTCCCCATTCTCCCAGCTGGGGGAGTCCAGCACTGCAGACTTCCCTGAGCATCAGACTCCAGACTCTAGCAAGCCCCTTGGGACTTCCTCTTCCTGGGGCATTTACCCAGCAAGCAGCCTTGGGTTTTTAAATCTGAATTCTCATCTCCTTGATGTGTTTCTGTTGCTGGTAAAGTGCCACCCCCTTACACAAGATGCCAAATCTCTCTTCAGGAGCCGTGAGCAAGAAGACTTTGTGCTTGGGTTAGAGCAGACTTTCCATACCTGGAACAAAGCTGCCACTGAAAGTTTGGTGGTGTCAAAGGAAAAAAACCCAGATGTATCCTGGAAAAGCATAGAGATCCAGCTTTTCACAAAACTGAAATAGTGTTTGGGGTGCAACTAGTGGAATCCCCCTTTAACGCCCAGAAAGATGATGGCTTTTGTGAGCTGTGTGTATATCAAGGTTATGTCCCCCAAAGTGACACCACCAGCAAACAAGGCCATGTTGTGGTAATTTCTAACGTTATCAGGAGAAGCTTACAGACATTGAGAGTGACTCAGTCTATAGGAGTCATCTCCTAACGACTTGGTTTTGCAATCCTAGCATATCATCATGCCGTAATACTGCTTTAAATGAGTAGCTGCTGTTTACAGCTATAATTATTGTACCAGCTTTGAACAGCACAGATAGAAACAGCTTCTTGGGAGACTGTTGCATTAGCTGTGTGTGGTACTCCTACTATGAACATTTTTTGGGAAAAGAAATCAACTGTCTAGTTTCTTTTTCAGAGTGCTTGCTCATCTGTGTTCCTCAGGTGTCATCATACATCTTCCTCCTACCTTCCCCAGTCCTTGCCATGCTGCTTGTTTTCTGGCATTTTATTGGGAATGATAATGATTTACAGAGGCAGTGTTTTGAGACATTGTTCTCTGTGATGTACCAATACATAGGAGTTACAGAATGTCTATTTCAAATGTAAATAAAACCCAAAATGTTATTTTTTTCTGATCCTAAATTTCTTGTGCCTTACTGATTTTGTTTCAGCACAGTATATTATACAAGCCTCTCTCTTCATATAAGGATTCCTTCATTTTTTTAACTACTAGTCACTTTCCTGTCAATTTACCCTGTGTTGCAGGGCAGGAGACAATGTTAGGTTTATGTAACAGTTATTTAGCAAAGATGATCCAGCCTAGGAAAATAGTATTTATTTTGTCACAGACCCAAGTGAATTCGTGCTCTTCATCCCCAATCCTGATTTATCAGTCAGCAGCATTAGGGCAACATGACCCTTTTACCCAAATAAATGAATGGATTAGACACTACTCTTTATTAAATTTTATTATTTGTTGCCTGCCCTTATTCTGCTTGTATACTAATGAGGAGTGGAGGAAGAAGATAATTTTCTTAACCTTTTCTCATCTTACTGAGTGGAGACGTTGTAGTGCTTTTAAGAGGCAAAAATAACAATGCCACTGATTTTCTGCAAATGATGATGTAATTTTTATCTACTGTAGAAAAGAAGTGACCTGTTTTCACTTAAACAGTTGCAATAGGTACAAATGCAAAAAAATAAAAAATAAGATGTGAGCGTTTGAAAATATCAATAGTGCAATTATGAGGCTGTGAAACACTGGTCAGTGGGTGAGTCAGTACTGAAGGTACAGAACTGGAGCTGCAATTTGACCTTGTTGTGCAGTCTCTGTATTTCACACCATCAAGACTACCTCCAGAAACCACATCTGACTCTAGAATTTGGGCAGTAAGTGGTTAGAGAAACGTTTTGAGCAGGCATTGGATATGTTTTTCCTGGTATTTATTCTTTCCTAGGCGTCCCTGACAAAGCCCCACAACTGGCCTGGTGAAAGGAAGGGGTATGGCAAAACAAGAATGAGAAATGAAAAACAGTTGTATGATGGGAGGGGGGAACAAGAAAGGGGAAGAATGTGAGGGTCAAAGGATCAGAAATGGGGATTCTCCCAGACATGTGAAGTCTCTGGGTTTAGAAACAGTTCCCAGTCACCAGGGAAAACTGGGCTAAAACAGGCCTTAGTCTGTCATAGTGCAGCCACTTTTGTTCTCGTATAGAAATCCATATAGTTGGTACCTGTGCCGGTGCACTGCCAAGTGTCATAGAGTTCTTGGCTTCTCCTCCACCATTGGGGAAAGATGGGCATCCACATGTCAGTATTTTGTTCATCTTGGCAGCTATTTATTTTTTTCCATGAGTAGTCATTCAAGAAATTAATAGGGGCAAGGACCTTTTCTTGTAGTCTATGGAATTTAGTCCTGCCTTCAGTTGCCTCTGTCCTTTTTCTTGGTGACCCCTTTTCTCACCTGACAAAACAGGCAGGGAGGCAAGCAGAGCTGACCAAGCCTGGGAGCGGGTTAAGTGCTTCCTTGGGAAAATGGGAGGAAGTTCCTTTTTACTCCTACCAGAGTAGTTGAAGATCTTCAGAGGAATTATGGTAATTGACATTCCTTCCTGATACTTGTAGGACAGTTGTGGTAAGTTTGTTGTGATCCAAATCTTGATGAGAGAAAGGAGAATAGAAATATTTTGCGTGCACATCATGCACTAAGTAATGTTAATGTTGTTAGAACAACTGTGGGTATTTTTGACTTAACTGCTTGATTTTGCAGCTTTCCTATTGCCACAGTAATTATTGAATATGAAATTCCCAACTTTAAAGAAAAGACAGAAAAGGTAGCTGATGCATAACTGGGTACTTTTTCTGGTGCATCCTATTGTGATGGCACTCAAGTATCTACCTGACTCACTGAACATGCAAAATATGTTTATCTTATATTTAGTATGTTTATGGAGCACAAAGGAAACATTATTCACAGTATTGAGGTTTTATGTGGTCTTTTTGTTCATATACCAAACAAGGCACTCCGGCCCTGATAAACTGCTCAAGTTTATATCTGGTTTGAAGTGTCTAATTGTAGCTGATATGGCATGATTCAAGACAGTTGTGGATTTGTTTAGTCTGAATAGGGAAGGGAATTAAATTTTTTACCTCCATGTTCCTTTCTGCTGTATAATTCAAAGAGTTGAGTGAGATGCCTTCGATCAGAGGTACCATGTAAAAATTTTAGACCCTAACACTTGCAGAAATGCATCACTGCTCATGAGAAAGGGAGAAGAAAAAGATTGAAGTTAGTGTTGCAGCAGATGACTTTAGATGTGTGCTATAGATGTCAGTGTTACTTACACAGAAATATACAAAAAAATCCAGTTAAAATTATATAAGGTAATGAATCATTGAATTTTAAACAAACAAACCAACCCACAATAAACCAACCAAACAACATAGGTGTTTATTTTAATATTTGGAGAAGTACATTTTTCACTGTAAAAAAAGCTTTTTTTTTCCAAGTTCTCTTTTGTAGGTTTGAGAGGGCAGTAGATACTCTGAACCAAAAGCCTGGCAAATAAACCTTTTATGAATGGCTATAGAATATTCTTAGAAGATGCTTCACATGGTTCCCATGCTACCTGTGATTATCAGCTTATGAATTACTTACATTCTGAAAGTATTTTCTGTATTAAATGCAGACCCATCAAATTCTCTACTGATTTTTCATGAGCGAAAACCATGCTCCAAAAAAGAACTGGTGCTGCCTTCTACTAGGGAAGTGCTAACTATTGATTTCTTGGTGTTTGGCATCCTAAGTAGCCCAACTCGAGCCTAAGAGCCCAAAGGCAAGCAACCACAACATATTTTAGTTAACATATATTAATTGTTTGAAATAAGAATTGGTTTTCTCTTTCCTTCTTTTCAGCTGTAATTACGTTTTAAATCTCAGTCAAAGACCCAGGACAAATGAAGGTTGTAATCAAAAGCATTTATGTGCAAATGGATGATTTGACATCCCAGGAGCAACAGCCTCCTCCAGACTTTGTGCTGATGCAGGTTGTGTATTTGACAGCACTGTGAGCATGCTGCTTTAAAACTTGTGGGTTCATTATGGAGCTTTTTTAGATTGTCTTGTCACTGTCTTGCTCATGTAGAGAATTGTGTCTACAAAGGGCTTTTCATGTAATTGTGTTTCTAATTCTTGTCCTAGAAGATCAACAGGATTTTGTATTTCTTTAGGGATGCTTTCACATTTGCTTTTCACAGAAGTCCTACAGATTCTTAGAAGTACAAGATTAGTGGTTAATGAGTATTTTTTCAATACATCAATTTGAAAATAACTTGGAGGGGGAGGAAAGAAGATGACACATGCTGGTGGCATATGTAAACAATAGTATTTTACTACGTGTCTTTTGTGTGTATATAATTAATGCATTTGGACAAATTCTGAGAAGTTTTGGTAGACATGGACAGTTCTTCAGCTTGTATGCCTGAAATCTAAAGTGATGTGATTTTTAAACGTTAGAGTCTGGTAAAGTTCCAGTTAGAAACATATCTTTTGTAGAACCACACTTTTTATGAACTGTAAGTCTGTAACATGAGGATTAGGATAGCAAACTTTGTCATTTCTAGATGGTGGATTCATCCTGATGGAGTATTCTGGAGAGGTTGAATTCTCCCATTTGATAAAACCGTATTGGAATATATTTCAGTCACTGCTCCTGGTCTGGAGAGTGGCATCACTGTATTAATTCATCTCTAGCAAGGGACTTAGTTAACAACACCTGTTCTATGTTAAAAGTAAAAAAGAGTTTTAGCTTGAGGGATAAGTGGACCTTGCGTTTGTATTCTCATCCCTTGATACTAAGGATTGATTTGTTCCCCCTAAAATCCAAACCACAACTGTTCTCAGCCTGTCTTGTATTAGCTGTTTTATTTGGTTTCACTCCTAGTATGGATTGTACTGCCTTTTGTTGACATTATTTTTTTCCTGTACAAGATCAATGTTTTAGGCGAACTACTTAGTTGGCTTCTTTCTTTGTTTATAAGCATTTACTTGAATTTTGGGTTCATATGAGCTATGAATGATGATTGGTTTCAATGACAAACAAAGCTTAGAGTTAGTGCTGCTTCTTGCCTTTTGTGATGATTTTTCACTTTACTTATGTGAAATGACTGGTTTGTAATACTTGTATTTAAATCAGTTACAGTTGTTCTATAGAAACTATTAAAACTTTGTTTAAAATATAAATTAAGAGATTTGATAAATAGTGGAAATGAGGAGAATGAAGGTATTTATTTCATTACTTAGAGTGAATTGTCTTTAATGCCAGCAGGTGGTCTGTTCAGAACTGATAGTACTCATTGCATTTAGTAAGCCACTGTGCAAGGCAAGGGCTCTGTTCATTGCCTCTCCTTATGAGCACAAATGATTGCTAGGAAATACTTACTGCCATTGTAGGATGCCATTACTGGAAATATGCTAAACCTAATGTCAAATACTTTTGTTAGCTATTTAATATGTATGGTTAGAAAATTTAATACTCTATACAGATTGGACCCAATTTTTTATAATAAAATTTGTCTCCCCCAGCATTATTTTGTTGGTTTACGTGTTTCTGGCAATTGCTGTTAGTGTAGCAACATGGTGTAAATTTGGGGTTAAGTGAGTTGAGAAACCATGTAACTTAAAAATTAAGTTGGTTATTTAAAACTCTTGAATCTTGTTTTTTGTAAATTCAGTACAATAGATTACCATAAACACTAATGAACAGTCAAAATCATTTATTCCAGTTAAAATCCATTCTGAATTTGTTATAAGCAAACATAATTTAAGCCTGCTTTTTATATGAAAATGCTGCTGTTCAGCAGAGCAGTTAGGTATATGCACATTCATCACAGGTACACAGAAAATTCAGCTAGACTCTCTGGTTGAAAGACAGCATTGAGAAAACATATTACAAAGACCATAAAGCATTCCATCTGTGTTTACAATGTTAGCAGATAATTCTTGTTAAATTCAGGCATAAAATTTTCATTCAGCTTAAGTAAGCCAGAGATAGATGTCATTATGAGATTTACATACCATTAGCTCACATCAGTTGATTAGCAGCTGAGCTCTGTGGTACAGGGCTAGTTAGATGCATTATTTGTGATGCCAGGAGGCTGCAGCTCAAGGAGCTTTACTGGCTGCCTGCTCGTTTCCTTTGCTTTTGTGATTACTTGATAAAATGCAGTGCATCACTGTGAACAATTGACCCTCTTGAACAATCCAGACTGGTCAGCAGTCTAAATCCACATTTTAAAGCCGTCATTATAGCCTCAAATTTAAGAGTTTCCAGGGTGCAGACAAAGGTGTTGTCCTCCTTCAGTACCAATCGTGTACCGTTTTCAGACTTTATGAAGTACTTGAATTGAATAATATTTGAAGATACTGAAAACTCCTCTGGAAATCCATCCAGCCGGCTTTTGGACACCAGTACAATTCTGGATTTTATTTTTGCAATGAATTCAGGAGCATTACAAAAGATTCTAAGTCCTTGTGAACGGTCGTGGCTGTCTGTTATTTCCAGGAAAGTAGTCTCTCGAGATGCTAGCTGTTCCTTCTCCCACCTTGATTTCACTGCCTCTGAGAGTACCTTAAGCTGGAAAAATTCAGCTTCTTGTGCCAAAAGTTGATTTTCTCGAAACCCCTCTGGTAGAAGAAGTTCTCCGTTCCGTAGGAAGTTGAGGATGTGTCTGAAAAGGAGTCCATCTCTGTCTATGAAGTAATGACCGTCCGCATCAAATGGGCACATTATTCTTCCATTTATGATCCCCTCCAGAAAAGAATCTGGATACTTGGTTAGTGTCTGCTTTTGTGTGATATATAGATAACCACCGACATTCAGAGTAATCAGAGACGTTTTATAGTCCTTGTCTAGCTCGGAGCTTTCAGAGTTGCTGTTTTTTTCTTCGCATTCGTTTTCTCTCCTGCTTGCTTTTCTCTCCATTATTGAAGCTAGGACAACAATACAGCTATCCTGCTTTGCTCTTGTCAGCTTGCAAAGAGGATGGTTCTTATTAAAAAGCACCTTTATTCAGCTCCAGCTCGATGTTGGAATGGAAATGCTGCTCGCATTGCTCCGACTGTCAGCTTGGGTTTGCAGTAGGTGGCGTATCAGCTGTGTGTGCAGAGAGATAGCAGGAATATGACTGTAAGAGAGAATTTGCATTTAACTGTGTAAGGGAAGAAGTGTATAACAACTGTTTGTTTTGTTTCTTTCCTTTAAGTCGAAGTAGTTTGCACAGCTCAGGGGATTCTGCACAGAAATACATACTGCTATATTAAATGGCAACTTATCTTTAATACTTGAAGATGTATCTGTAGTGTCAGCTGGCCAAATCATATTTTGTGCTTACGGTGTTAAAAGAGCTTCATTTGTGTTTCAAGGATTTTTATTTTCACAAAGCCTGTTTTTTCACATTGTTTTTTAGCACTGATTACAGTACCTGATACTTACAGGACAGGTACAGCAGGACAACACAGAAACAAAAGGTGTCCCTGTGTGTATAAGGGGGATGTCATCTGTGGAATGTGTGCACATGCATGTTGCTCATTTATCGGGCACGTGTGCAGCAGTAAGGTGTTTCCACAGAAGATACCCTGGAAGTGGTGCTAAGGACTTGTTGATCTGACTGTTTTTAAGTTTGTGGCAAAAGCTTTTATTTGCAGGCAAAGGGACTGTCCTCACTACGACAAGAACAGCAGCCTAATTAGGTTTTGCTTTTTTGGCTTCCTGTGTGCCATAGACAAAAACAGTTTTATAAGGAGGATTTACCATTTCTATTGGTGGTGGTTTTTAAGTCACCAAGACTGTCTAGCATCAGTTTGTTCTTTCTCGATAGAAAACCTCAGCTGCCCTGTGGAACAAAGGGTTTGTGTGTCTACAGATAGCTTTGAACATCACATAACACCATAGCTTAGCAACACTGGGGTACAGGGAGGCAGAAACATCGGCACAGCACACTGGAATCAAATGCCTGTCTTTTCTCCCTGTACTTCGAGCCTCCCAGCTGCCTCTCAGAAAAAAGATTTCCCCTTTAAACATTAGCAGTTTGGAGCAGGAAAGGAAAAGCTTTCCACACATCTCTGTGGGCGTTTCCTTGGGGAGTGGACAGATGGGAGCCACTGCATGCATCCCCCAGCACGGGTGGGAGCAAAGGCTTTCCTTGGGTTAGACCTGAAGAGGAAGAGGTTCTGTCTTTTTCAAAATGTATTTTTCACTTTACAGGTAGATGTGTCCTGCTTTGTCTGGCTAGTGGAAAGGCAGGTTATTTTTCTTAAATTCTTCTGCTCTGTCTTATTATTACTACTCCCACTGTCTGTAAGGTTGTTTATTGATACCACAGAGTAATCACTATAATATTTTATTATTTGGTAACTGACTCTAGTGGAAATAAGTGTTTTTCTCTCACTCTTTTCCTTGCCAGGGTATCCTATCCCTAGCGCTGATATGCTAAATTTTTCTGCTCCTGTACGTGATATATTAAGCAAGTATAATTAATTAGGTTTGATTTACCAGGAATTAGTAATGGTTTTATTTTTAACTCTTTGATTCCATGGATATGCTTAACATAACTTCAGTCAAAGAGGTTTCGATCAGTTTCTAATTTTTAAACATTTGGACTTTTTTTCAAGATTACCTCCTTTCACTAATTACTAAGTTATTCAAGTTCAAGTTACTGAATTAGTAATTGAGAAAATGAAAAAGCCAGTTAGTTTCAAGTAAGATTTTTTTTCCTGTTATAGGAGGCATCCATTCAAATGTATTTTATTGTCTAGTGATGGAAAATTAATGTAATGTGCTGAGATTGTGCATAGCTAAAATATTGAACCATCTTATTGTCTGTTAAACCTTAAGAGAATGATTGGTGGTGCTTTTGTCTCACACAGTGAACTTGAAATATTTTGAAGCTGAGCTAGGAGCATCCTGGTACACATGAGTAGGGATTTCCAAGGAAAGAAGGGATTCGTAAAAGATAAGAAATTTTCTGTGTCCAGTTAAGCTGTTTGCATTTTAATAGACAGAATTTACAGAACAGTGTGTGTTCTCTTTTCATCATCTTCTCAATGTTCTAACGCTTGCAGTTGGTATTTTGCACTTTTGTGAACAAGTATTCTTTGAAAGATCATGCAAAATCGTTTTAGTGGTTTGTATGATAAAATATTCAAAATGGATTTGGTGTGGAAAATATACTCTGTGGAATTCATGAATATTTACACTTAAACCTTTGAGACTTGAAAAATTTAGAACTGCTGTAAAATTTTCATCCTCACAAACCCATGTAGCTTTATTTCACTGTAGCTGACAGTCATCTGTAACACAAAATTAAAGCCTGGCATTTCTCAGCAAAAGTTTTCCACTTTCTGTGCCATACTACTACTTTTTTCCCAAGAAGTCCTCGTTCTTCCTGTGCATTTGGTGATACATATGATATTGTAGTGCATGTATTTTAGTGGAGTGATTTCATATAACTTCCTGGTTTTTGAAGGTGTAGCTATGCTGGATTTCCTTTTTTCCTGTCCTTCTGTCCATTCACTGAAAGATCATCTGAAAGTTCATTTTGGCAAAGATGCAGAATTTCTTGTGATCAAGTTAGAGACTTTGACAATTTTTGTGCTCTGAGAGTCTTTTGTGTTGTATACCAGTGTGTGATAGCTGAGACGTGTCAAATGCATCTCAGATCTTCTTGCTTCCCACTTGGATTGAAAGATAGTAACTTGCTGTTGCTGCCCCATCCTGCTGAAGTGTCCTGCTTGCCAATGTGGGGTAGCAATCCTCAAGTGACTTCTGCTTCACAAATTGTTAGTGTCACCTGTATGCTGGGATTGCTGTTGAAGGTAGGGCATAGTGCTGGAATCCAGCAGTTGAAAGGGCAATGTTTTGGTTTCAGAACTCAGCACCCTTGTGCACACTTAGGAGAGTGGCTGTAGTAGCAGAACTCCCTTCCCAAGTTATTCCTACTTTGGATAGCAGCAGAAGGGCAATCCACAGAGATTTCCAGGTTCTTGCTCAGACAAGCTGTCCTGGAGACGGTGAAAATTCAATACTGGTGTCCAGCAGCTACGCAGAAAAACAACCTGGGAGAAGGGGCCTAGGCATCTGCCCCTCCTTCTGCCCTACATGTTTTCTTTTGGAAAATAACTTCACTCCCACTCAACTTCCACCCTCTTCCTGAACCCCCTGGTCTGTAAGCATGAGCTGAGGACCATAGAGCTCAGGATTCAGGACCAGAACACACCATGGAAAGGTTGGTGCTTTACCAGTGCTTCGGCTTACTTGCCTATCCAAAGAAGACCAGCTTCACTGACAGTCGGTTGTCGTTGAAAATAACCTGGGTTAAAGAAACCAGCTGTATTTCTTATTAGAGTACAAAAGAATATGAAGACAATCTCAGCTACAAGAGGGAGAAAAATTTCAAAGTGTAATAGGAAGCCATGCTAATGCAATCTGTTAGGGTTATTGAGGCAGTTTGCTAGTCATTTAATGTTGTAACACAGAAAATTGGCCAGGTTGTTGGACCCTTAGACAATTCAGTAGCTCCTGTCTCACAATGTTGATAGCATAGAAATTCTCATTTCAGTAATATCTCCAGATGTTGATTAACAGCTATTGAAGACAAGCTCCATATAGTAATTACAACTGAAGATTTTCAAATTAGCAAATCTGAACAATTTGCATACAAGAGTTTCTAAAGTGCTGTCTAAAAAAACTGTCAAGGGTTCTGTTAATATTTTTAATAATTTTTGAGCACTGCAATTCTACAAGACTGGAAAAACAACTGCTGTGCCAATATCTGAAAGATGAATTGGATGAGCTAGGTATTTAAATATGAAAAGGTGCTATATGAAAAATGATAAAATATCAGACTTGGAAATCAATCAGTTAAAATTAAGGAAGAGTAATATAATACTAACCAATGTGGGTAGAGAGAAAATGGGTGGTGCCAATTTTTTTTCCCTTTTTAATTTTAATTAGAGTTTGTTCAGCAAAGCAGGTGGGTTTTTTTCTGTTAAACCCTTCAGTATGTTTCATATTTCATTTTGTTGTTGAATATATACCACATTAGCTTCCCTATCATTTAGCTATAGATCTTAACCTGCAGGCTTCAAACTGGCAAATGTTAAGCAGAAAATTGTCACTCAGATGTTGCTGTGATTTGGTTCTTGGTCCAGTTTTTTTTCTAGAGAGTGATCAAGGAAGTAGTTACTGTTGGTTTTGGAGATGATACACGAGAGTACAATCAATACATTGCTGATGCAGAACTATTTGGAAAGTTGGTTTGGATTCAGACCAAATACAAAGTTTATATGCCCAGGAGTACACTATAGACAGAGCTTGCAGTACTTATGTTTGCAGGACAGTTGGGGCAGAGGCTCTGATCTATGTATAATACATCATTGGCAGCTGAGCATGAGGTCATCATTCTGTGCAGTGGTCAGTAAAACAAACATAGAATGTATCACTGGATGCCTAAATAAGGGAATGCCAAGTGAAAACCTGGAGATCCTGTCCCGTAGTTGCATAATTACCAGGGAAGGTTGGTCTGAGAAGGGCACTAGCCTTGAGGCAAGAGAGGTGCCACAAAAAGCCTTTGGTCTGTAAGAGCAAAGCTGAGGTCTAGTGAAGAAAGGGGCTATTCCTTGTCCAACCAACACATGCAAAAGCTTGGGAAGCCGCACAGTGGTTTAAGGGAGCAGTGTTGGCTTACCAGGGCTTCTGACTTGGATGCTGGTGTGCTGATTTTAGCTGGGGTAGAGTTAACTTCCTTCACAGTGGCTGGTATGGGGCTGTGTTTTGGCTTTGTGCTGAACACAGGGTTGATAATACAGAGATGTTTTTGTTATTGCCGAGCAGGGATTACACAGAGCCAAGGCTGTTTCTGCTTTTTGTACTGACACACTGGTGAGGAAGTTAGGGGTGCATGAGAGGCTGGAAGGAGACACAGCCAGGACAGGTGACCCAAACTCACCAAGCGTTCCAGACCATGTGACATCATGCACAGTATATTAAGTGGGGGAAGAAGGAAAAAGAGGGGGGACGTTTGGAGTGATGGCATTTGTCTTCCCAGAGTAACTGTTATGTGTGTTACAGCCCTGTCTTTATCCCAGCCCCTGAGTTTTCCAGCTTTACCCTTCTGATTCTCTCCCTGATCCTGCAGTGAGTGGCTGTGTGGGGCTTGGTTGTTGGCTGGGGTTAAACCATGACAGCTGGAAAGCAACAGCCCATTTTCTAACAGCTGAGGAGCTGGAGGGACGTGTGCCCGCAGCTTGTCCTTACTGCACTTTCATCTCCTTTTTCCTGCTGCCCAGGAACCGTGCATCCTGAGTGTGGTCATCTTTTTTCCTTGGCACCCCTCACAAGGCAGAGGTTGGTAAGCTCCAGAACCTGACCCAAGTGCTATCAAGTTTGGCTGTGAGAGACAGCATCTCAGGAAAGACATATGTGAACTGGACTTTCTCAGGACAGTAAGAATGATTAGGAAGCTGAAGGATTGGCATAATGAAAGGGTCAAGAAAATACAATTTATTTTATTAGGCTTGATAAAGGTGGAGACTGCATAAGTGCTTGGATGGGCAGAAATGCTTTCCTAGCAGGATCTTCAGCTTAGCAGTCAATGGCCCAACAAGACAGTGGCTGGAAATCAAAGTGTAGTTTGAGTGCAGTCAGACTGGAAGATTAATACATTAAAATTTCCAAGCCAGTCCATCTCTCTCTCTCTAGAAACTTTAACAATCCAACCCCTATCACACCATCTAGTGCATAATTCCAGTAAATTTCTCTCCCGCATGTTTATTAACATTGGATTAAATGTTTCTACTATATTCTGGTTTTTGGTAATGATTGTCAGCAGGATTCCAAGCTGGAATCTGTCTCCCCAGCATATCTGTCATCTCACTGAGACAATAGTTGAAACTGCTTTATGAATTGGCACCAGGGCGTTCCTGCAGGGAGGTCAGGGTGAGCATGCATTTGGCAGCTAATGATGAACCTATGGATTCTGTGCCTGTCTGGAGCTGCGCTGAGAGGGTACTTTGTACCTGCCATCACATGTTGGGCAACTGAGGGTGAGAGACTCTTGGGAAAATGTCTTCATTTCCCTTCTCATCACTGATCATATCTAGTCTTTCAAACCTATTGATTTATTTTGTACTATCTACTTTGAGTAGGTGTTTTTAACAGGGAACTTTCATGCCTTATTCATCCATTACCTTCTAGGCTGATGTGACTATGGAAGCATCATGCCAGATGTGTAGCATTTTGGATATCTTTTCATTGTATCTCTGGTTCTGCAACAGTTGAAGACAGACCCAAGTCTCTGATTTTGAGTTTGGTGAATGAGATCTAATTAGGCTGCAAAGGGAATAAAACCTGTGTTCCCTCACTACGGTCTTGCATCCAGAGGTTTGTGTGTTTATCTTTGTGTATTGTGTTAGACTCTAGGGTTATGTTAAAATCCCTGAGAGTGGTCCAGTGGGACATAAGCCTTGGTTTTTGGGCTGTGGATGTTCTTAGACAGCAGACAAGCTTACCTGCAAGGTGGTTTTTGGGAGACCATGTACATGAAGTGATTGGAACATTTTGTCTGGATTTGACCCCAAAAGTCAAAAATGTCATTTTGAGATTGACCAAGATGCAAATAAGAAACCCCAGACTGATTTAAGTATGGCAAAAATGTTGTGTGATGAGATAATGCAAGAGCTTAAATAGGTTCATTTATTGAAAAGATGATTGAGAAGTATCCTGATTACAATTTGGAAGTACTTTTAAAGGGAGAAAACACCAGGTACTGAAAGGCTCTTTACCATAGTATAGAAAGTCATAAGAAGAACCAACTGCTAAAAGCTGAAGCCAAATTTTTATTAGAAATTAAGCAGGAATATTAGTACTACTTTAGCCACAAATAAGTTACAAGGTTCTGTAAAGAAGAAAGACTGTAAAAATTTTCTGTCTGTGATACATACAAAGTCAGGCAAATTTGCCAAGTTGTCTATTTTGACCATTAACCTGACAATCCACAAAATCACAAGTGTTTTAAAATAAATTTTCTCTGTTTCATTCAAACCTATCTGAAAAAATATGGTATTCTTATTGCTTTCAAAGATTCTGTTTGAATCAATCCAAAAAATTTTAGATTAAATAATTTTAAAATACATGATTTCTAAGTAATTGCTTCTGGCATTATTCAGGGAGAGCAGACTTAGATGTGCAGATATAGTAATATTTTAGTCTGTAAGGTTATAGGAAACCCAGAAGTGTCTCAGAGGGCCTTGGGTTACTTGGGCATCAGTATTTCTAAGCATTTCCGTTGTCTTCTGTGACATTGACAGCAGAAGGTGACAATGACATTGTAGTGCTCTTGGAAGGACATTTTAATACTGAGAGCTACTCAAGCCTTTAAAACTTATCCTTTCTTGTAATTCAAGGCTGTTCCAGAGGTGTTTGTTAAACTGGCTATGCCCAAAGCGGATAAATTGGCATGCGCTCCTCCCACATCCGCACATTATGCACTAGAACATCATAGTAGAAGTGAAGCAGTTTGCCCACCATCACTTCTCTCTTCATTTCTGCATGAAGTTGCTTTCAGTTTTTGGGTTTACCCACCTTTATGGTGTAGTCTGGTACTTCTTGCTCTATTAGCCATCGTTGCTTTAGGCGAAAGGTGGTCACGCAGGGTAACGAAGTGGCTGTCACAGAGGTGAATGTACACGGAGGAGTATTACCTAAAGACCTGTATGTGGTGTGCTAGATTACTAAGTGAAAGCTTTTACTTCTTTTCCCTGACTGTTACCATATGCTGTATTATTACTTCTCTGTATTGTGTTCCCTTAGTGTACTTTTAAAAAAATTGTAACAAGAAGATAATGTGGTACTCTTTTCCTGAGAATAAGAATAGTTCTATCTTCACTAATTTTGGATACTTTGATTATCAGATTCTCTTTGTAGATTATTTTTTTCGTAGTCACTGATTGTATTAATTGCCCATTTACAGAAAATGGTTCCTAGATAGTATTCTGAGTTCAACGTCTGGAGAAAGGAGTTGCAATCTCTTATTTAAAATTTGAGCTCTGTGATTCAGTCTTAATATGTAAAACATCTGAAGGCAAAACAAGGAAGTCTAGGGTATACCAGCTAAGCAAACATGTTTTCCCTGCTTATTTCTTTGGTGTCTAAATAGCAGAGATTTTAGAACTTGATTTGAGAACTTTGAATTATGTTATATTTAGTAAATTCTTAATTCAAATGTTGGCCTTCTTAGTGGATCTTATTTTAATGTCCAGTTTTACTTTGTTTTCTTTTCATTCCTAGATAAACTTGCCTTGGAAGGAATAGTGGTGCAACGTGCTGAATGCAGACCTGCAGCTAGTGAAAATTATATGAAGCTGAAAAGGTAGGAGTCCTTCATGACAAATGATATGTGATATCTGACTTTGGTGCTTTTATTATTGCCTTGCTAGGGAAGGGTAGTTTCAGTATTATCGTGGTTTTACAGCAGATTTACTCAGAACCAGAACTGATCTTGCTTTTTGGGGTGGATTTACTGTAGGAGGGAATGAGGGCTGCTGTGGGAGTTTTATCTCCCTCTGATTTTGTCTGGTGGGATGATGCAGACTTCTGCATCCCATCATATGCAGATCTCTTACTAGAGCACAGGTACCTTCTCATATCTGAACATAGGACTATTGAAATGTGATTGAAGATGAATTTCCTGAGGACTTACAGGGATTACATTGGTCTGCTTGGGACACAGTTCTTGGATCACCCAAGTTTATTTCCACTTCACACTGTGCTGTGTTAGACAAAAAGGATCTCTGAAAAGACATTTAAAATGTCCAAAATAGGAAAGATCGCATGGAAACCACAACACACACATTCAACAGGGTCATTTAGTGACTTCTGAAAATTTAAGCAAATACCTCCAGAATTTACCATGTGATTCATTTATTTTATGGGTAATTAACTTGATGATATTCTTTAATAATCAGATTTGGGATTAAATTGTGCCTTATACTAAGTGCATCTTTATGTATTTTAAGCATGTGGGTTTTCATTAAATCACTTTTTTATACTATGAGTTTGTTGTAAATAGAGAAATTCAAAGCAGGAAATTTCAGGAAGAGAATCATCTGTGACTGGTCTTAGAATTGTTAAAAGAAACATAGAAAATGCAAAGTGACATTTTTCTCCAGTGCCTGATCTGATTTCTATGTATCATATACATTTTCAGTATCTTGTATTTTATTAACCTTCTCTGTCATCTAAACTGCTTCAATATTTCCTTACTGAGTTCATTCAGCTTTGACATTTTATGTTCTAGCTCTTGGCAAATTAGTACCATAAGTTTGTTCCTATACAGTGAGCTACTTCATTTCAGATGGAGTTCTGTGATTGCTGTCATGGTTTTTGTTGTCAGTAGGAAATGGAGTATGGAGGCAAACGTAGTGTTATAGAAGAGGACTCATTTCAATCTGACAATTTTAAATATACATGAATATAGAATGGAATATGTGTTTGCTTCATAATTGTTCTAATCACAGGTTTCCTGATCCAAGTGCTTTTTTTCCTTTTTTACATAGTTGATCAGATAAGCTTCTTCTGGTAAGGCCACAGAAGGAGGAGAACTGATAGCTTTAATTAAGTATTACCCAAACTTTGAATTTTTCAGCGTTCTCCTTTCTATCACGCATGCATGGATGCAGCCCCTCCTGGTTTTCAATTTTGTCATGTTCTGCTCCTATAGGAGCACGGAAGTACAAACACAAAAGCAGATTTTGTCTCTGAAAACACTGACAGGTGAAGACAATGGTACTGTTGTTTTTTCTTCCTCTAGAAAAATTGTCAGGCTGTGTATTCCTCTTTCTAACTTCACATGTTGTTAAAGATTTTTTTGCCATCTACCAAGAAGTTAAAAAGAAATAGTCTGATCTGTTGAGAATCAGCAAGAGATTTAGCACATCTAGCAGTCACAGCCTCAGAAGGAGTGAGTTTATATCCAAATACTGTATCTGGTATTTGAGTAGGAGCTAACTTTTCACTCCCTTTATGCTCTCCCACCCTCAACTTGCTACAGTCTGTGCATAAAAAAAGGTGACAGCATTAAAGATAAAACACATACATTATAGAGCATTCCTCGATTTTTAATATCTGTGTTGACAGAGTTGTATTCAACTTTCTAGTGGTTTAACAAGATGTCAGTATTCAAAACTGGCCACTGATTGGCCCTGTCAGGCACAAAGGAAGCTGTTAATGAGTTTTCTTAGAAAAATCATTTCTGTGGGTGGCTTCTCTCCTCACCCAAATGTCAATCAATGCAAAACCAGCACAGTTATATTAAACCATTTTATTCATTTTTCTATTTACTGTTGTGCTTGATGTGAGAGAGACTCTTCGAAGTGGAATTTATAATATTGATAAAACAGCGAGTCTGTTGTGTAGGCTTTGAGTGCCATAATACTAAGTTGAGTTGGGAAGGAAATAAAAGATAAATGCAGTTGCTTCAGACATTTAAGATCTAGAAAATGAAGCAGCACACTCTCAAAATCTGTAATCACTTCTTTCTGAGAGCTGGCAGTAACCAAAAAGGATTATATACTTCCTGGTATTAAGTGCAGATATGGATGCTGTCTATTTTGCCGTCTGGGTCAAGGAGCTCAGCTGCTGGATGCGTGGCGTGGCGTTGGCTTCCTTGCTGCTCTGTAGCGTTTCAGCCTGAGGATGAAGCCATGGGCTTGTGATGGGCTTGCCAACAGTTGAGAGGGAGATAAGTGTGACGTGTGGCTTTAAGGATGGATGATGAAACCATAGAAACTGGTAACGTGTGTGAGTGAAAGTGTTAACAGATGTAGTAGTTGGGAGGGGTTTTCCCCCAGCTTCTGATTTGGTTACAGAAAGGATGGCTATGGCTGATGTTTGCAACGTGTTGAATACAAGGTACAGATGTGTGTCTAGGGATAACTACACCCTAACTGAGGTAAAACAGAGGTTGTATGACCTTCACTTGGTATTCCGTTTTGCAAATTTTGTTGTTGGCAGATTTATTTAAAATTTTTCAATTTTCCTGAACTTCGTATTCTAGAAGAGGGACAAATACCGTGAAACTCCCACTATCCTGCACTAGTAAAGCTTTGTGCTATTGAACTTCCTACAAAATTTTTATTAGTAGTGTATTTCTTCATAGCACCTTAATGATTGGTTTTACATTTGCAGATATTGGCTAACTGGAAAATAATACGTGGTTTCCAAGCACCTGTCATGGTTTCTCTCTTGTGGGAGTGGATCTCATGATCTCATTTAAAAATATTTGGACTGTGTGGGGAAAAAAGTAGGCAGACCATTCCTAACTGCCGAGAGCTTTGCCGTGCAGTCACAGAAAATCCTGTGCCTACACTAGTCTATAATAGTTCCCTTCTTGCCCCATGGAGCCTGCCAGACAGTGGGGGTGCATGTGAACTGTGGTAGCAGTGTGTGTGTCACAGGTGGGGTCACACTCATGGCTCTCTGTGCAGCACACTGTATTTGCACCAGGCTTGTGCCCCACCATCTATGTCATCCAGGTAGGTTGCCTTTCCCTTCTGTCAGGCTGCCTTAGGCAGGCTCCACATCCTCCCTAGCCAGTCCCACATGAAACAGACTATTTTCTTACTGTAGTCAACTTTCCACCATGAAGATAGATTATCTGTGCCTTAATTTTGTCTTTCTGAGGCTTAAGAGATTTTAATTTCATGATCCTAATGTATCACCACCTTGGATTAATGAGCCCCCCCTGCCCCAAACAGAGATCTTCCAAGCAGCTTGTCTGCACTGGAAAACACGGGCCACAGGAAGAGAGGAGTTCCCCAGACATTCAGGATCCCTTAAGGCTCCAGATGACTTGAGAGGAGATGAGAAGAAGATTTTGATACTCCTAAGGGGTGTTTGCTATTCACAAAAGAGGGAAAATGGAGGGCTGGGGTTGTGCAGGGAAAAAAAAAAGTATAAAACATTCCTTTCTTCCTTTTTTTTTTTAAATATACTTTCTAAGATACAAATTCTATTGGTTATGGAAACTGATATTTCCTTAAATTTTGGAAGAGACCATTGATCTGGTCACTGGATCTCAGTTTCCTTTTTGTAAAAGCCTGGAGACAGAGGATAAAAAAAGTAGGCTTTGCTGACTGACTTACTATTCTCCTTTTGTTTTACCTTAAAATGGCTTCATTACAGCATGGCATGAAATCTGCCTTCTTTCTGTATTTTAAATATCATCGTGCCAGCTGTAGCCATCTCAGATTCTCTCTGCCACATTACCTGTTTCCATCCTTGCACTGGTCCTCATATCCGTTCTCTTCATCCCTCTGATCATAGCAAACTCTCTTCTTTGCCAATTCTTTCTCAGTCCCCCTTTCCCACCTCTCCTTCTCTATTTCTTCACAGAAAAAAAGAAATTCAAAAGTATTTGGAAGACATCTTATACATTTCATTTAAAGGTAAAGTTAAGAAGAAGAAAAAAAAATCTTTGAGAGTGACTTCTGCAAAGCTCCAATTCAGACTGACATTGTCAAGTTGGGTAGCTGCAGAAAGGTCTCCAGGACTGCTCAGGTCCTCTGCACTGGGGTGGCTGGGCACCAGGCTTGCACTTCTCAGAGGAGATCTTGAAGGCATGTGTGAAGTGCAGCTCAAGCAATTGGTGAATTGTGTGAAGTGTTTGTTAGTACTTCAGCAACAGTAGAGAATGGCAGGCAAAAAAGGATGAATTCAGTACTTTTGTTTCATTCTGAAATGTGATGCTGAAATGCTGGTCACCTTTCACAATGGCTTTTGAAGTATTCTGGTTTGACCAAAGCTAATCTGAATTACTGGAGTCTCACAAACCGTTCACCAAGCGAAGATAAAATGTGTCCTAGTATTAACAAAAGTCTAGAAGAGCCAACATTTAACACTGCAACAAGGCTGGTAATCCCTATAGCTCCCTTTAGTCATTTAAAAATAAATCTTAAAGTGTCATTAGTGAAACTTGTGATTGCCAGTATAACAGCTTGTAACAAGGCTGCAAGAATTTTGTGTATCTTCTTGATTTTTCTTCTACGAATTTTCTACAGAGAATATAATGAAAGTCCTTAGAAAAAGCTGCTGGAAGAAACGTGCATAATAGACTTTTAGGAGTAATGGGTTATAAAACATTCTAGAATAATTAATGAACTTCCACATTTGAAAAGTCACATTTCTTTACAACCATATTATGGAGGCCTCTAGAAGTCCTGAAGCTTGGTGTTCTAGGTCAAGCAAGTGAAATTAAATTACTGCAGATGAGTTGCTCACCTTTTCCAAAGTACTGAGAGAGTATTGACTGACTGACAGTTCAGTATATTGCTGAAAATGAGCATTATGCCAGGGATTGGGGTTTTATTTTTTTTGGTTGGGGTTGTTTGGGATTTTTTCCTTTTTTTTTTTTTCCCCACAAATGCTTCGTACTAGCAGCAGAAAATGAGTCATTTGACCACCATGCCACTTCCTATTCTTGTAAATAATCTTAGTTGGCTATGAATTTCTTTCCAAAATACGTATGTATGCATACATCTGTGCATTTTCCACAAAGGCTGACGTGCTGCTCAGTTTGTTTGAGGTGGGAAGCCATTTTTATGCAGGGCTGAGATTGCATCTGCCTGTCAGTCAATGCGACCTTGATTTTTCAAGTATCGAAGATTAGTTTCTCTGGCTTGAAGCAAGATTCAGCTTAGTACAGAAACACATTTCTGGGATGTTTTGAGTTACTCATCAAGTACAAAAAAAAATATTTTTTTCATGTGCTACAATATTTCCAATCACAGTTTTTCCTGAAGAAAATGTGCAGGTCGTAGAAAGTTAATGTTAATCATGTTCATATAGGTTAAGCTGTACTGTTAAGATATGTATTTTATATTATTCTTGTGTTCCTAGACACCTCTCAGTTTTTAACAAATCAAACAAATGACACTCTAATTGTGAACAATTGGACTGCAAAGTTAGAGACACACTAGAACTTCCAGTATTTGTGTCCATTTTTGATCCATTTTTCACATTTTTTAACAAAGTAATGGAGAGAAGCAGGTAATATAAACAAGGTTTAAGTTAAATGAGCTCAGCAGCACAGAGAAGTGGTTGTTCCCCATTGCAGAGGTCAGGAGTGTTGCTTTTGTTTGTTTGCTATATAAGTTTTGTGATCTTAGACTCTTTTCACTGTCCCTTGTCCTTGTCATTTTGTCTGTCGTTTTTTGTTGTTCTTACAAGTGGCGTTCTGAGACTGGATTTTAATAGGTCTTTTATATTACCATGCTTTTTTGTTCAGTGATATGAAAAAGATTGTAATTTTGGTCACTGCTTCCAGCCATTATAATGATCCTAATAAATAAGGCGTAGTCTGTTGTTGGCAATGCAGCAGGTATTTTATTGTGTTTCTCCTAAATCTGCAGCTGAATGCTGAAGGTTAGTATGTTCTTTTTACCCCATTGTTGTCTTCATTTTCTAGTAGCCAAGTGTATACAGGCTAATCTGAGTGGGTTGGGGGGAGTAAGAGGCATAAAACATTCCTTTCTTCTTTTTTTAATACACTTTCTTGCGTATAAATTATATTGGTTATGGAAACTGATACCTCCTTACATTTTGGGAGAGACCATTAATCTGGTCATTGGATCTCGGTTTCCTTTTTTTTTTTTGTAAAAGCCTGGATTCAGAGAATAAAAAAAAGTAGGCTTTGCTGACTGACTTACTATTCTCCTTTTGTTTTACCTTAAAATGGCTTCATTACAGCATGGCATGAAATTCGCCTTCTTTCTGTTTTTAAATATCATCATTTCCAGGTGAGAGTCACAGAATCACAGAATGGTTGAGGTGGGAAGGGACATCTGGAAGTCATCTGATCCAAACACCCCTGCTCAGTCAGGGCCACCTAGAGCTGGTTGCCCAAGATTGTGTGCAGATTCCTCTGCATTTCTCTGGAACTGAAATGGCTTCTGATTAGAGAGCATAGTGAATATGTTCTGTGCCTTTTTAGGAAGGTATGTTGTTGATAGAAGCCCAGCATGAAGGTCATTTTCAGAAAGAAGAGAGACGCTTTGGGATGAATATTTAAGAAGATTTTATGGCAAATACTGCATGAATTTTTTCTTATACCTTGGGGAAGGAAAGCAATAGTTGTAATTGGAGCGTTCTCATTGTCCTGTTTGGTTGTTTGTTTTTTTTTACATGGAGTTCATGAAACAGAGGTATTGCATTTAAGAACATATCTAGTTTGCCTTTATGGTAATTGGCAAAATAGCATCCATTTCCTTTCTCTCTGCTGAAAGCAGTGGGGCTAAAAATAGTCACCCTGGAGTATGTTCAGGCTTCAGTCGTAGCCAGCTTCTTCAGGCTGGAAAAAAGCTTCACTCAGTACCAGTTCTCAGCACCAGAAGTTCTGGATATTTATAATTCTAGTAAACATTAATGTCACTGGCACTGTCTCTTGAAACCAGAGTCCTTTGTGTTGTACAATGCTGGAGGTCTTTTAACCTTACTGTTTACTAGGGCAACAGTAATTACAGTCTCTGCTGCTAAGGCGCTTTCCAGATTTCAGATTTCTTGTTTAGTATGTAGGAACATCCATCCTCTTCCCAGGGTAGCACATTCCTTTTCATCCTCGTTTCCATCTGTAATATGAAAGTCACACTATAGTGGGTGAAAATCAGGGAGTTCAGTTTTAACTACCATGACTGATCTGGTGTTACTGATGTAAATAAAAAAGCTCATTTCTTCATTGCTGTCAGCATTTTCTCTGTTGCAGAGCTCACTGAAGCTCATGAATCTCTTACTAGCCACCATTCCAAATGCTGTAGTCATGTTGAGTACTGCTAGGGTTCTGGGTTCTGCAAAACTGCTTTGGCAACTACCAGCCTGACAAGCTCTAATTTTCACAATATGTAGAATGTCAGCACCATACCACATCTTCTATTTTTAAGTCACTTTGTTCACATACTGCTGATGATATTTGGAGTTTGTAACAGATCAGTAGACAGATATTGTCCAACAGTTCTGTTCTGCAAAGGAGCTCCAAAAATTCTATATAATTGAGAACTAAAAGTTACCTGGTGCAGAATCAAAAATTAGAATCATCAGGTGGCAAATTCTGTTGCTGAGGTCTTGATTTCCTGGCTCGTCAAAACATTTCTAAAATTTACGAAGCTACAGGAAGACACTGAAACAATTGTCTGAAAGGTGGCAGGGTGCACGTGTCCCTCCAAATAGAACCTTGGGATGTCACCAAGTTCAAGGAAGTTAATAGATGACAAACTGTCTATCCTCTGTTTTAGGTTCTTTTTTGAAGGAATGTCTGTCTGTAGGATTCCAGTGCTTATCAAACTGGGTTTCCCTGTGATCAGTGGGTGGTTTAATTCCTGAAGGCATGGCAAAATTCCAGTGGGAGGTTAAGTCCTGGAGTTGCCATAGGACCAGCTGCACCATGGGGGAAAGCAGTGGAGGTATCTCCTGTGCTCCTCAAAGGCTGTGGGTGTGGAAAAGATGCCAGCTTTAGAAATTAATCCCAGCATTGCATTTTATGGAAGACTCTTTCATTCTCTAAATGCCTCAGATATTAATACAAGATACCAAAGCACTGCAACAATCAGTTAGCATGCAGGCACAATCCTGAAATGTTTTCCAAAAGAGAGGATATTGTGCAGCCGCCTGCTAATGCTTGAGTCTGGGGTGTTTTTAAAAAGGCTTAGGCCTTTTAAAATTAATTCAAATTAATGCCATAAAATGGAGAAGAACAGTAAATCACTTTCTTTTGCTTTAAGTGAGACATATAATGTAAAATTCTTTGAAATTCACTCATCTTGTCTACATAAACTCACTTTTTTTCTCTTGAGTCATTTGGATAGAAAAAATGGGATTGCAGGTATCAAAGGCCAACAAATTGTACTTAAGCTGCAAATACAGTGAAGGAACTTTAAAATCATAGAATTCCTATTTACGCTTCAAATCAAGTGCAAATAATTTTCAGTAATATTTTTTCCCAAAAGCTCTTCTACAGAGTGTTACTTCCCACCACTTGAAAGAAGCAGAAATTAATACAAAGGACCACTGCCTGAAGTACTTCTTACATATATTCATGTGCATGCACAAATTTAACAATTTCATATAAAAACAATGGCTTTCAAATTCTTTGTTCTTTCCATGCCTTCATTTAAATACAGATGTTTGCTTATGGCTTTAAGAAAAACATATGCTGCTATTTTAATTCAGTTACCATTGCAAGACTGACATGAATGTGAGAGAATGTGGTGGTTTCTCCTTGAAATGGTATTTTATCAACAGAATATGACTTAAATGTCATTTCTAGTGATGTGTAAATCCTGGAAGTATTCCTTCCTTTCAAGTCGACATTGAGTTTGAAATTTGCAAGCTGCTTTGTGCTTTTTAATGAAATACATTTTTTAACTGAACCTTGTATACAATAATTGCACCATTCCTGGGGCCTGTTATGATATTTTTGCTAGAATGTTGCCTCCTTTATCTTCAGTCAGTAGATTTGCCTGGGATTTAATCACTGTCATTTTGGTGTCTGTGATACTTCACTGAAAATTTTGCTCTGTACACTAAGCCAGTTCCACCATTAAGACTCAACACAAATGCCTCTGCACTAGTAGGAAGAATATTACAACTCAAATCTGGCTGTATGTTAGTTGAATAGTACAGTGAAACTCTTATAGGGCTGATGTGCTTTATCCATACTTGAGATTGAAATGAGAAGTATTTTTTTGAGCTAACCTTACCTTGAATTCTGTGATGACCCCAACAGGAAAACATGAAGAGTGCTTATGGGCTCTGCTGCTTAGTTCCTCCCCTGCTGGCCCTGGCAGAAAGCTGGAACTGAGGCAGCTTTGTCACAGCTACCAGTGATCATTAAGGTTTAGGGTCAGCGTTACTTTTAACTTACAATTTTGTATGAGTTTGTTCTGTAGTATGTCTTCTGTAGAACACCTAAATGTATGATAATATGCAAGGTCCTGCAGCTGGGGCAGGGCAGCCCCCAGTATCAGTGCAAACCAGGTGATGGAGAGCAGTCTGTAGAGAAGGACTCGAGAATACTGGTTGATGAAAAATTGGACATGAGCTGGCAATGTGGGCTCATAGCCCAGAAAGCCTTTCACACAGGAGTTGTAAAGATCTGTTTTGCCTTGAAATGCCATGTTCCAGTTGACTGCTCTGTGCTTTCCCTGTGCCTCACAAGAAGACTGAAATGTTCAAACCCAAAGTTAAAATGAATAGTGCATCACCTGAGAGTTGTCAGCTTCTCCTGTTTCAGGTGCTTGAAAGCCATAAGTTTAAAAGCAAGGTATAGCATAAAGTAGTGAAACTTTGAGAGATTTTATGCTACCACTTGAAATTAAAGGTTCCAGCAGTGTAATTAATATAGCAAAGCCATTAAATGGAAATTATTTTTAAAATGCTCTCATATTCGCCCAAGTTTCTGACACAGCTCAAGGCTGATTATGTTCTGCACTAAGTGACTCTGCATGCCTGTATTAGTATCTTGTTGATTCCAAGCATATTGTGTTTGATATATGTTACCTGCTCTATCAAAATTATTTAATTTTCTATTCTTTGGGATCCGTTGCCTCTGCTAGGGTGTTGTAACATAGGCTATCTAAAGCCATTTCTAGTTGAGCCATCTCTGAACAGTTTAGGAACTGCTGTGTGCACAGAGCAGAACTTAGGTTTAGAAGGTGAAGGGCAATAGTGAAACCTGTAGCAGCAGATGGATGGAATTTTGGGTGTTTTGGAGGACAGATTGACTTTTTTTTTTTTTTTCAGTTGATCACTGTATGTGTCTTCTTTTATCCCCTACCTTCCCTCATCCAGGGTACTTTTCTCACTCAAACTTTAGGTGTGCTAAATGCTTCTGGTGTTGTCAAGCACTCAAATACTTGCTGGTAGAAGTTTAGGGTTGCCCTTTCTGACTAAGGTGAAATTGCAGTTTTATCCAGGAGTTATCTTCAGCAGCAGTTTCAATATATAAAGAAACTCAACTCATACACTGTCTTCTATTGATAATTTATGTTTAATTTTCCAAATGCCAAACATTGCCAACCTCCTGCCTTATTAACATATTAGTCCATTCTGACAGACAGTTCTGAGAATTAATTCTGCAATTCCAAAAATACCTGCCAGAAATTAACAGGTACGACACCATCTTGCAGGTCTTGGACACACTGAAACAGCAACTGAGAAAAGGGTGAACAGACTGGGCCCTAACCAAAGTTAATGGCAATGAAGTGTCTATGTTAGGTCTTTGAACAGGTCCCTATTTTTTCAGGAATATCTGACTAGCCCCCTTCTTAATGAGAGTGACAGAATCAGGAGGAACTGTACCCTGTGACTTGTAATATAAATTTGAATTACTGCCCTGCTGTTCCCTTGGATTTTGTGTGTGTTCTTGAGTGCTGACTGAGACCTTGCCAAGGAGGAAGAGGAAGACAAAACAGTAATGAATTAGACAAAGAAACAGCTCACCAAAGAGCTTTCCTCTGTTCCTTCTGCTTTTGGTTGTATTCAGTTCTGAGGCTTTGCACTGCATTCCTAACAATAGGCATGGGGAAGTTGAGGATTTTACAGGGTTCATTTCTGTTTATAACATAAGCTCCTGACTTCATGATTCCAGTTGGCAGACGGTGGGGACACACAGACTTCTGTCCTTGTTCAGAACTGGTTGAGCAGTGTTAACTCAGGTTAGGGTCAGTCAGGAATGTGACAACACCTTAAAGGTGAAGAATCTAAGTGTAAAAAAAGAGTTTAACACGACTCCTTATCTTCCTATGAACTCAGCCACTTGTTAACCCTTAGACCATCATGGCTGTGACAGTGCAATCACTTCAAATCTAAAACCACAAGGAGGTGAAAAAAATCACTTTCAAAATGGTTCAGATTTTTCAGAAAGGTGTTTAATTGGGCCTAGAAGTAATGAGACACATATTCTGTCTGCTAAGCTTATTTTTAAAAGTTCCTGTGTCATTTCGGAAAAGATCCTAGCTCTCCAGCAGTGTTAACTATAGCTGTTTCTGAGGTTAAAGAAAGCCCTGTGTTCAAAACCTGTTACAAGGTTGAATATTATCTGTATCATAGTTCACTCCATTTTTTTTCTAAGTGGAAAACAGATAGGAGAAACAGAAACACAAAAATATCCATGGCCAGATTTCTTTTTGTAAAAAAAAAAGAAGAAAATCCCTGCATTCTGGGATATATTCTGAATTGTGAAGTCATCTTGAAAGAGAAATTTCACTGTATGTGAGTGTAGGAGGGAGTAGAAAAATATGTGATAAAAATAGCAGACTACGTGGAAATCAACACCAATATGTGGTTGCATACCTGAAGATGATAAGTGATAATATCTGAGAGAGAATTATGCTTTAGATCTGTACTTCTATAATACATTAAAAAACAAATTAAAAAAACACAAACAAACCCAAACCAAACTACTTGTATATAATTTTCAAATTATATTTCAAATTATTTCTTTAATTTGAATTCTAGTTTGAACTCAGACATTGGCTTCTGTTTTGACTTTGGAAACTGCTTAGAAAAATCAAGATAATTTTAACTATTCTACAGTTGGTGGCTCATGTTCGCAAAGAACTTCTCAACAAAGTCCATGAAAACTAAGTACTCTTTCTCTGAAGTGAAATTCAGGGAATAAATACTACATCCTGAAAGTATGAAACTGATCAAAATGCTTAGAGCATTAAGAAATCACTGCATTGCAGAAAAGACTTAAGTTAATAAGCAATTAATTGATGAAAACTATGATTTTCAAAACAATAGAATGTTTTTGTAGGCTCTCATGAAGCACGTCTATGGGTTCAGCAAGCAGAAGTTTTTCATATGCTGTGTTTATGGTATTGGAAGCAAAAGATATATTTTGTAGATTCACAAAACATAAAACTTCATGAGGTTAATTTGTACTGTATAAAATAAATTGCCTTGTAAATCAGAATGGTAAAGCAACTGGGAAACCCCCTGATATATTGAGCACTGTTTTTTTTATTCTCTTACTGTACCTAATGTCATCAGAAAACCACACCTGAGATGTGCTCTTAAGTGTCAGTTGGTCTTTGTTATTTATCAGCAGGAAGCAGGAGCAGCATATGTCTGTAGGAATGCAATTTATGATAAAAAACACCTAATTAAATCTCTTGAGGATTTATATTCATGCATGCTGTGAAACTGAATCATATTAATATTTCCTAATAAATTTTAGCAGAATTAAAGCATCTGTTTTAAATTTCTAACTGTGCACCTAAGCCTCATTTTCCAAAAATATAAACTAACATGAAATGGACTTTATTACTGCAATATCGACCATGAGAGGTACTCAGGGCAACTTGGAGAGAAACACCTACAGTGTGGTTATGCTGCCACATATTAGAGTAGGAGTAATGGTGTAGGTTTTATAAAATGATGCCTAAATCACCCAACTGGAGTAGATTATTAAAGCTGTTTTTATTGCTGTTTCTTCTTTTAACTCTTTTTAGCCCATTTTCATATTAGAAGACAAATACCTGATGTAGTGTCCACTCTAGGGGTAATAATTGCTTCTCACAATTTGTGGGATCTTTGCAAGGACAAAGCCAGCAAATAGATCTGCTAGATTTAAGACATTTCATTGCAGTCCTACACAATATTTTTTCCCTCTTCTCAATCCTGTACTCTTAGATTTGCATGGTCTGGTACAGAAAGAATTATCAATTAATACATCCTTTTGCTGCTTTAAAAAATAAAAAACTAACTTTGAATGTCACTTGGATATTGGTTTGTACTCTGTGGAGGTGGTTTATTATACAGCATTTGGATTTTTTTTATTATTTCATTAAGCTGTATGTAAGTGAAATGTTAGATGAGTAAATGATAGATGTTAGCCACAGTGAGCAAATAGTTTTTGTTCCTGACATGCCTAAGAGCCAATGCATATGGAAAATGAGCTATTGCTTTGTGTATTCAGTGAAGTAGATTACCTGCTGTATAGTCTGTACTTGCATTATGAAATTTGGCAGAACATAAATTAGAATATGGCAGTTATTTGTTTAATTGCATTATAAGCTCTTAAAAATCTAAGTTGTTTTCTATTATACACTACTTCGTGTTTGTAAGTGTGCATAGTACAGCTGGACGAAATATTTCACATACTTCAATTACCTAAGCATAGCATTTGTGGAAGTATAGAAACTGACTAAACAGAGGACAATTAATACTGTAATTTTGTCTTCTGTGCATATAATGAGACTTCAGCTGTATGAAGGAAGGTAAGACTTGTGAAAGCTGCTTGAAAAACAGATGCTTGGTCTAAACAGACACAGTCATTCATCTAAATTGATGAGAAAAGAGCAAACAAATGATAAATTGATCTATTGTTACTATTTTCCAACAAAGACTTCAAACTGTAATTTCTTTTTATATATATTTTTAAAAATACTTCAAAATGATATGTAAGGAATCATAAGTAAAGCATTACCCGCTTTAGTGTATCCAAGCTCTCATATTTTAGCTGTAGATACACAAGTTAGGAAATAAAATAGCAGACATACTTTATTTGTGGTTTTATTTCTCTGAAAGGGTCAGTAAATTCAAATGAGTTTATACACTTCAGGGACTTTCTGATCCCTGAACATCTGGGTGTGAGCCTGGAACGTGGCCCTTGAAAACCATAACCTCACTTGCAGAGAAATAGAACCAAATGAAACATATGCAATTAGTGGTGTGTTCCAGTCTGTACATGGGCAGCTGTATGATTGGTGCTGTGTAAATACTGCAGTGATGAACATGAGTAATGAAATTGAGGAACTGCCTAATTTTGCATGAAGTAGTTTGAAGATTATGGGCAGATCCATTTCAGAAGCTGATGAGTGAAGTATAAGTGTTCTATGTATCATCTAGAGAAGATGAAGAAGAGTTATAAGCATATTTGCCCACATGTCACACGTGCCATGATTTTAATAAAAGAATAAACACAGAATTCAAGACTGGGATTTAGGAAATCTGGTGAGTGCAAAATAGAAGTAATACTTGGTATAGATATTTGAAACTTGCTAAAAAGGAAGTGCACAAGCTCTTACTAAGTCCAGAAAGACCGGTGTCCTTTTTGGAAGCAATGGAAGCATCATGTTACATGGTCAGCTTTGATGTTTACTGGGGTCTTTTGGTGTGTTTCTGTGTCTGTATAAGAAGTGACTGATGCACAAGGCATTTATTTTGCAAAATTTAAAAGGCAGAAATCAAACGTCGTAAATTCATGTGATGCTGCACTAACAAGTAGTTACTAGGAGTTTGTAGGGCCTGATCCTTAAATCCTATCAAATCGAGGAAGGCTTCCATCATATGCAACAGTTACTATATCACTCCATTAAGGGTGATGTGGAATCCCATGTGTTAGCTATATTTTGTGATCATACAGCATTTGGTTTGTTTTTTCAATTCTTTTTTTTTTTTTTTCTTCTGGGTCTGCTCCTACTGCGTTAGCAAAGATGATACTGCCATAATGAGGGGGGATTTTCCCCTGAAATAAAATGCTGTGTGGAGGCCACCCATTCTGCAATGCTGCCTTCAGAATGATTAAGTGTTGTTCTGTCTCCCAGGTGCTCTTCGGATAACCTGGCTTCTCACACTGGCTTGACAGTTATATCTCTTCTCTTTATTAATCACTATGAACACAAGCAAGTGTCCTGGACTAAGTTAATGTCAGATTAAAATAAATTGAACCTGGCTTTCACTCCAGTTTTGTGTGTGAATTGAAAGTCCCTTGTGAAAGGAATTGAGGCTAAAAAAAGTCATCTACGCTGAGCTCTCAGGGACCAGGCAATTAGTGCATCCTGCCTTTTTGCCTTCTATTAAGGTAAATCAGTAGCTTCATTCAGAGTATAGGCATCTTCCTTACTTTTTAAAACATAATACTTTGCTTTGGTTTTGTTCAGAATTTTTCTGAAGTTAAAGATTGTTGAAGTTTTGGCAGAATGCAGAAGGACTTTCAGTTCATTGCAATATTAACAAAGAAGGGAAAGAAAAATCAGTTTTAGAGGATGTAAAAGCTAAATGACAAAATTACTCAGATACAGCTTCTTGGTGCAGCAAATAGGAGCCTTTTAGAAATAACTCTATCAAAGTGACTCAAACCAAGTAGCTAGTAGCCCATCTTCAAGGAAGATGAAGCTGTAGATATTAAGAAAAATCAATGGAAATCCCATAAAACACCCCTCAAGATTACAAGAAAGACATACTTGAATCCATCCACAGTTTGTATTCCTTATTAAATTATCCTTGAGATGCCTTATTTGGATTTCTGGATGGTGATTAGAGTGCAATAGTAGTTTCACTATGTCCACCTACAAATGACTGTAGGACTAAGAACCCCAAGTAGACAAAACTCTATCTGATGTCCCTCTCCTAAGTGAAGTACAGAAAATTAATATCTTAGGAAGGCTGTTTAGGGGCCTCTCCTTTTTATTTGTTGGTTTTGGTTTTTTTCCTCCCTGTTGTGCCTTTATTCCTTTTTGAAGAAATCCTTTTTTATTAATGTAATTTTGACTTCTTGATTATTCAAAAAAACTCTTCCAAAACCCTTCCAATTATTTGTCATGTGTTTCTGTCTACATTTTCATTCTTCATTTTCTCTAGCTTTAGGAGGTGGGTCTATCTGAATGTCTGTATGGATGCATAGGGTTCCCTGCCTGAGACTATCCCCATCAAGTCATGATTATGTTACTTCATTCTAAATAATACACTAACTCACAAACTTTTCTTTTTTACCTTTATTTTTGTTCTTGTGGTTCTTGTCTATCATGGGTGTAAATATCCAGCTTTGACATGTATATCCATCTTGAAGAAATAATTTAATTTCTCTGCAGTTTCATTGGCCAGCAGGAGTGAATGTTCCACTTTTTCCCTGTTATGACTGATTTTGGCTTAACTGTTTAGCTTGCACTTTATTCCAAAGTGGTACCTCTGTGTTTATTCACATGGTCATGGCATGACCCACTGGGGTTTCTTAATACTCTCTGTAATATGCCTGTACCCAAGGGTCATGAAAGGCTTTGCACTTTGAGTGGTCAGTTTTATGCTGTGATTTAGAGTGGGGAAATAGAGGTGAGAAGAATCTCACTAGTCCTTCTTTGGCAAGTGAACTGATGGCACTCTTCTGCAAGTCCTGACAGAAATTCTGTGGCATGATCACTTTCCAGTTTCAGGCAAAGACCAGGTTCATCTTACTTTCTTATGTCTATATAGGTCATATGAGATGTTTCTTCCCCTGCAAGGCTCTGAGGTCAGAAGCCTTGATTCTGAAATAATACATACTCATCTCATAAAGTCTTCCTTTCAGTTTTCTTCTATATCTTAGACTTACTTCCACCAATAGGATTACAGCAATATAATGCCTTTGTGTCCTTATATTGGATCCATCCTTCTCTAAAGAGGTACCTTTGAGCAGAAGATAATTAAATCTACACACATTTAGCGTGACATTACATTTTTTTTCCTTATCTGCAGCAGCTGTTTATGAAACATGATTACTGTCCTAGTAATTAATATTTCTCAGGACTGCGAGAAAAAATCACAACAGTGTCTGATGTGTTTTTCTTTCTGGAGTCTCAATTTTATTGAGCTGGAATGAGTGCTTGCCACATCCAAATCTTCAGACCTGCACGGAGCTGTGCTTAGTGACACAGAGCAGGCTGTGACTGCTCACTTTTGGCAGGGGGGTATGGCTCAGTACCTCACTCTCCTCAGGGAAGGAGGGAGTGCTTGTCTTCTCAGTTTTCCTGCTAAATCCAGCACACTTTGCTTGTCCTGTGATACACCTATCTCAAGGACTGTTGGGTTGTCCTGGTGTTTAGCAGTCATCAATAAAGTTACTTTTTGGGAACCCATATGCACTTTTAGCATTCATAATACTCTGCATCAGGAAGTTCTGCCATTTGTTTAAAAGTTGTGTGAAGCATTGTTTGCTGTGGATTTTCCTTTGATTTAATTCCTTCTGCTTCTGTTATTCACATCATACAGTTGTTCCCTATTCCTGGACTGGATGAATTCACACACCTCAGTCATACCTTCATATCTTGGGGGTTTTTTTTATATTTTTATAGCCCTGAAGATTCTTTTTTTTTTATTTTTTTTATTTTTTCTTAAAACATGTTACATTTCTCTGTACATTTATACTGGGGAAAATTAGTGCCCCAATAGTTCTTGTTTCTTTTATTGTCCTTTCAAAGACAAGACCACAATTTATGATGAAATACTGCTTCATTAATTGCAATTGGTATCTTACTCTCCTGGAAATAACCATCCTTGCTTCTGAGGATACATAGAATAATAATGGTGAAATCTCACCCTGGCTTCTCAAGCATTTCCCTGAGGTTGATTTTTACATTGCTGTTTTATCAGTATGCCACAAAATGTCACCCCAATGTGTCGGCCTGACTTTTCAGGTGCTTATAAGAAGAGGTCTTGTGTGTGAGATGTCAGTGGCTCTAAAGTCACCTGGTTGGCTGTATGGACTGTGGGTGGTGTGGGGAGCAGGCTGGCCAGGGAGTGCAGGGCTTGTGCATTCTGAGCAACTCACATGGCTGCACTGTCAGAGAGAAGGTCCTGCAGATGCTTCACCAGTCCCTGAGCTGGAGTCTAAGGTAGATTTTGCCATTTTTGTCACCACAGCAAGCCATAAAAATGGCAGTTGTGAAATGAATGGAATTGCATTAATTTCAGTCAGCAGCTGCTGAGGATACTTGGAAAGCATATTTTGTTTTGGGAACATCATGTTTGGATTTCCAAAACAAAATTTTGCAGGATTTCTGTTCCATGAAAACTTCAAATGTTGGCTTACCTCCTGATTCAAGTCTGGTTTTTTTCTTTCTTGAAAGCACAAAACAAAAAAGTAATAAAAATTCAGATTTCCAGACAGCCCTGCTTGGGCTTCTGTTGAAAGATAATTTCTTTTTTCTTCTACATGTTATTAGTAAGAAACTTTATTACATCTACACTTTTTGCATTTATATTTCTCTCATCACTGCAATGACTGTTAGTGTTCCAGTGCACTGCTTAAATTTTCTTTTGCCTAATTTTGTTTCATTACTTCATTGCACAGCCTTCAATAACCTAACTGCTTCCTTGTTTACACCCTTGACATTCTCAAATGATGATGCTTTTCAGCCATTCCGTAGCTAAGCTATACCTATTTGTCTCGTAGGCTTCTGATTACAGTGTAAATATGCAGCTATGGAAAATACATATTCTCTAATGTATATTAGTAGAAGCAGATGGTGCAATCTGTTCATTGATGGAATTCGTTTCTAAAACTGATTTAATCTGGTTTGCAGCAAATACCATTTCAGTACTGTCTGTCATGGAACATGTGCAAAGGGAGGTGTCCCATTTCAGGTTGTTTGTATTTCATTGCAATAAGGTGTTTACTTCATGTGTTACATGGGGTGTGGCATAACATAACACTTCTTGTAAAGGCACCTTGTTTCAATGCACAATACTATGTTGTCTATGTTGTTCTTTTTTTTTTTTTTCATTACCCCTTTTGTATTGCAAAGCAGCGTGCTGCTGGTCCCCTTTGTAAACCTAGTTTTCATGCAGCCATTAATAGAATTTGCCCTTGGGAAGAAATGATGGGCAGTTATTTTCTTCATTTATCAAGTGGAGAGGAATTTTAAATTAATTATTAATTATAACAGTATTTACCTTAATTTGGCATTTTTCCCATAGAGAAAAAGAAGTTTCCTTGTTTCTTCAGAATGGATTTTCCAAAGTTTTGAAGGCCAGATAAACTGTTTGTGTTCTGCTTGTGCTAAGCCAAACGCAGAAGAGAATATAGTGCATAGTACTTGTCTGTAGGAGAAGGAAATACAGGTGACCTCACCCCTGATAAGTAACAGCTGTGTTAATTAACAATACAGTCTCACCCCTGATGAGTCACAATAAGGATGTATCCAATAAGGATGAGTGAGATAGAAGAGGGGGTTAGCATGTAAGGGGAGGCTCATCATAGCAGAGGGACCTTGAGAAGCATGAAGGAGCGACTCATAAAGCAGGATCCTGGGCAGAGAGAATCACTGCTGTGAGGTCAGTCTGGGTCTGCAGTTAGTGCCTGTTGTTGGAGCCTGCACTCACAGTCTAGCTGGGTGAAAGCCTGCATTCAGAGTCTGCAAACCAATACATGCAGTCGTAGTTTAGCAGGAAATAACCAGCAGTCAGAGGCTTCAAGAGAAACCTTCAGTAGGAGCTTGCTGCAGCCAGAGTCAGTGAATAGTTGGAGTTAAGATGTGAAGAGGAATAAACTAGGACCCTTATTATGCTATGTTTAACAAGAAGTCTGTGTCTTGGCTTATTTTTACCCTCTAATAGAGGGCTGCTGCAACACTTGTCTTCTTTAGCTCAGAGATCTTGTAGTCTCTAAAGCAGGAGGTACTTGGCCTGAAGTGCTGAATTGTCATAGAAGTCTTGAGGCTCCATGTAGCTGGAGAAACAGGCTTGCAGATGCAATTTTCTTCTCCCCACTTAGCACAAAGTATTTGCAGCTCTAACAATAAAGAAAGGAAAGTGGTAGGTAATCTATGTTTCATTTCCTGCTGCAGTGAAGGATGTCTGAATCCTCCAAAACCTTGTAGAGTTATTAAATTAAAGGATGTGGTGGAGTAGAGCGAATAGTCCAAAAAGTATTGCAGAAATAACATGATACAAAAGCATGTATTTGTAAAAAAAAATGGTTTGGCTTCTAATCTTTTTGGGTAATTGCTTGACTGTTCTCTACATTTTAAAAATTAAGTATTTGCTGCAGCTGTTTTTTGAGGGGATTTTTAAGTGAAACTGTTTTCCAGTTCTTTTCTCTAGAATGTCTTAATCTCCTCTAGACATAGGGCTAAAATTTAAAAATTGATCTCCTGTGGAATTTAAACCAGCTCCCAAAGAGCTTTCACAACTTTTGCAGAAGATGGTTTCTGATTTCCCCTAGAGATGATTATAACTTAGTTTTTGTGCAAAGCCAATAAATAGTAACAACAAAAATTAATATGTCTTTCAACATGTCTTTCTTCAAACCAAAAAGAACTTAATGGGAGACATGTCAGTAGAAAAAAGAACACTTCCTTTTTCATCTAGTCAAAGAATAGCTTTGTTTGGAAAGGGCCTTAAGGATCACATGGTTCCAAACCCTGCCATAAGCAGGGACACGTTCCACTAGGAAATGTAGTAAAATATTAAGTATATGTGATATCTATCCCGTGATTGTTCTGTATGCCACTGAAGAAGGAGCAGATATCCAGCAGTTCACATCACTCTGAGATGACTTGTATTGACTGCTGTGTGTTCTCTGCCAACAGCAATGTGTGTATAGTTGTGTCCAGAGAACTTCTCCCATTGATGTTAAGTGTTGTTAAAACATTTATGGTGCTAAATATCTCTAATACTGAGGTGACTTTTTATAAAGTTATGAATTTTTCAGCATTTTTTAGTGTGGTGGGGTAATGTTGGCTGGATGCCAGATGCCCACCCAGCTGCTCTCTCACACTCTGTCCTTATCAGGGCAGTGGAAAAAAATAATATGGAAAATATCATGGGTTGAGTTAAAGGCAGTTTAATGAAAGAAAGGACTGTGTGTGGAAGCAAAGCAAAAATACAGATTTAATCTCTACTTCCCATCAGCAGGCAATGTCCAGCCACTTTGTGGGAAGCTGGCCCCCAGTACACACAGCAGCTGCTTCAGAAGAGAAGGCCTTCATAAGGAATGTAGTCCTCCTTTCTCTCTTATTGCTGAGAATGACACTATATGGTACAGGATATCCCTCGGTCAGCTGTCCTGGCTGCATCCACTCCCAGCCCCCTCACCCCTGCGGGTGTTGGTGCTGCTCTGCAGGGGCTTCAGGGGCTGCTGTGGGGAAGGCTCAGCCTGTCCCTATCAGCTTCAGTGCACTGATAAACGCTGTTTTACACTGCCATTTGAGAACATATGTGCTCTGAATTAAAAGCTATAGAAGTTTTTGGGAAACTGATACTTTTCTCAATAGTAATGGTTCCACAGTTTATTAGTATAGTAATAAGGGTTTCACCTTACATTTCACATTTGGATTACTGACTAAGAAGTTCAGTTCATGATAAACCAGTTTCTTCTTGTATGCATGCATTCTTTAAAATTGCTATTAAATTTAATTAAGGAACACCATGCAAAGCAAGTTTTAAAATACAATGGTCCTTAAAATTCTTTTGTGACTTTTTTTTTTCTCCCTTCCATGTAGAAGTCATATTCAACCAAATTACACATGAATGGAGTCTGCTTTCACACAGATCTTATGGAAAACCCAATTATCCAGCTTCCTGTTGGGGAAGCTAGACAATGTTTGTGCTTTAGCCACTAACTGTTTTTGGAATTTGTCATGCCAGACAAATCTATAATCAAATCTTTGGGGGGTTTTATTTAATAACAGAATAGGTATGGCTTCACAAAGTCTGGGTGAGTTTCTTTGTGCTCACAAATAAGATGCACTCTTCTGAAAATCTCTAATTAAGAGAATACTAACGTAGCAGACCTCAAAGTACATGGAGTTAAGTTTATTTCTTGACAAGTAAGCTCTCTAGGGAGTGTTCCTAGGATGATGTTCTGAACTACTAAGCTTATGTTGGTTTCCCCTTCAAAACAAAGGCAGAGTTATTTTTTAAGTTATATTTTTCAAATAAAAATGAAATCTCTTGTTTTCTGCGCTCAGTTGCCTTAAAACCTAGTAATGTCCTTGTTGTGCATTAGGGTTATTAGTGTGCTTTTTAAAGGAAGATATTTTGAAATAAATTTTAGAATTGTTGGTTTATAGCTATGGCAGAACTTGAAGCTGAGTCTTGAGTCACAGTCCCCTGATCCTGAAGGTATTTTCACTTTACTGAGAGCTTTTATCAGGACTAATGGTGATACAGCTGTGGCTTTGATAAGCACCACGCTGAAGATGATGCACAGAAGCCAAGTCAAGGTTTTTAAAGAAAATAACATCTAGGTTTGGCCTCTGCAGCAATATTTCCAAGACCAGACCTTGAGGAAGGTGACTCAAACCAAACTGAATTATGCAGGGCTGCTATAAAACCTTCCTTCACAACCTGGTGAGCAGGAGCAGATTTCTGTGACAGATGACCCTTTGGTGGCACTTCTTCCCCATTGCCATCACCTCCCAGCCCTGTTCCTGCTTGCTGAGCTCCCTCCACACAGCTGGTTTTTGCCCCTGGCTTTGCTGCGGCTCTCCATCCTCTTGTCTGCTTGTGGGAGCACAATTCCCACTTGAACAGGGGGGGATGTCCAGCAATGATTTTTCTGTGGAGGTGAGCAGGTGTGTAATGTATTGGGAGGGGGAGCTGGGGGAGCAGTTGTTTTGCAAAATAGGAGGAGGTAAAATCTAATTAAACCACTTGAGCAAATACAGCAGAGCAGTAGTTCTGTACAATTGGCAAAGGAAATACAGTTGGCTGAAAGAATCATGATCAAAGTTTTAAAAAATCTCCAGTTTTCTGATTTAACTGATATATCTTTCAGTCTGTGCTGTGTTACCTCTTTTTTTTTTTCTGTGGCTTGCAGGTGAAACTGGTAAATTTTCCACTTGGTGGATGAGCAAGACTGCTTTCTTTCCTGCATTTGCTTTGGTTTTTATAGCATAGGGTTGTAGCCCTGGTTTCGTACCTGGGATGTTTTGGTTTTCTGAAATTCCTTTCCCAGGCAAACTTTCTGTAAATAAGACATGTTTTCATTCCTTTCTCCTCAGAGGGACTTCTTCTTGATGTCCCTCTGTCTTGACCAATGTGGTTGAAAAGGTTTGCCCTTGTTTCACCAAAATGGTCTCTATAAAATAGTATAAAAGGGAGACACATCCCAACAATAAATCAGAGTCATTTTCTCAGCCTTCTGATCCCAGAGTCCATGTCGTTGTGTTTGTACAACAGCGTCATAGGGTTTCTCAAGTTGCTGAACCTACCCAGCTCTTCTTTTTAACTTAATACTGATTTTGTTTGGATTAAATGTGATTTCAGAGTTCAGTTAAAACTAATTTCATTCTCTTTGCTTTCAGGAAAGAGTGTTGGGTGGGTTAATTCAGCAGTTCAGTGTGAGCTAATTCTGCAGTTTAGTGCAACCATATGTTTAAACCATTGAACCGCAGCTGAACTGTGCAAGATTCCTCTCTAAGCTATCAAAGGCAGTATATAGCCATTAACCCATGGGGCTGTGCAGTACATTCTCCCAGCAGCTGCCTTTCAGTGCCCTTTGCAGCAGTTCCTTGATGGTTGTTTCCAAGTGTGTTTTAACTGAAGGGAGGGGTGGGTCCTCAAAAAGATGTTCTTGCTATCCAGCATTATAGTGTCTGCAGGCTAAGGAAGAAGGAGACACAGAAAAACCTTGTGGATCTGAGCCAGCTAGGTTTTCTAGGGAAGGAGTCCAAATGTTTTCTGGATTGTCACAAACTGCTAAATTGTTTATAGTAAATTTTAACTGGAAGATCCCCAATTGAGCCAGATGCCATGGCTGTTTGCAGAACAATTAGGAGAGTGGTGGAGTATTTGGGAATTGGAGTTTTAGAGATGGTAGCATGTAGTTGGAGGCAGAGTGCTGGGAGCTGTAACTTGATAAAGACATTTTGCAGGAGAGGGGGAGGAGAGGTTCACATTGAAGAGATGTAGCTGAGGTGCTGTAGGGATTTTTTTTTTTTTTTTTTTTTGAGGATTTGTATCCAAGCGTCTACCTCTTTCTTTCTACCTTATTAGCTGTGGGCAGTTTCATTGTGGGGTGAATTGACTGAGCTTATAAATCATCCACCCTTTTACCAGTAACTCAAGACCCAGACCTTTCAGGGTATGGTAAAGATGTACCTTTTCTAACAAGCTATTTTTTTTAATTCTCTTTTCTTGTTCCCATTAGCAAAGTGTATATGATTTCTGCATCTACAGACTGACAAGAACTATTTAGCTTTTTGTTGCCTGGATCTAAAAATCCCTGTTACTTCTACCATTGATTTCAAAACAACTCTAAGCATACCAGATGAGTTCTGGCAGGAAAACAAACATTATGTAATTTTGAGACAAGTCTGCTTGTTTTAATTTTAAAAATAATATTTCAGAATTTGGATTTCCTCTTCTAAAATCTAAGTTGAAATCTGTCTAGCAAGTAAATCCATTTGTTGTGGAGAAATTTGAGGTATGAGAAAAATAGGCGAAGGGAAGGAAATTGTATCTTTGAAAATGGAAGTGAGAAAGGAGACCTTATCTGGCTTTAATTCAGGAGATAATGTTAAAATTAAAGGGCTGGGCTCTTTCCATCTTGCTTAGTTTGCTAATGAGTCACTTTTCCTAGATGGCCTTCTCTAGTATTAGTAATGGGCTTGTGAGGCTGCTGGTGCTTCCCCCGAGCCACAAACTGCTCCACAGTTACTCATCCCTACGGTATTTCAGATGCTGGCATCTGCCTGTGCTGTATAGACTGCCGTGTTGTAGGCTTGGCTCAGGGGCAGAGGCCTGTGAATCGTCACCTGTGTGTCTTAGCTTAACAAACCCAAAGGCTTTTCAACCTACTTTTCCCCCTTTCTTGGTGTCTATCTGGAGTATGTGTACCAGACTCCTGCCTATCCAGCCATTCCTGTTGTGTTGTCCCTTTCTTATAGCCTCTGTGTTGCCTCCCTACTTTTCCATGTGGAACTGATGTGTGTCAGGTATGTTTGCATGGTTCTTTTGCTCTCTCCCCAAAATCTCACCTGCATTCCCTTTTTTTCCTGGTATGTTGCCTAATTTTTAATTTTGTTGTGCCAGAAGGTGTACCTTTTGATGAGGTCTACCTTAGTACTCTGCCAGTCTCAAACCTTGTCTTGTGCCTGTGGTCAAGATACCCTTCCTTACATGCTCTGGACAACACAAATGGACATCCAGGTTTTACTTCACCCTAGTTTTTGACCTTGCTGCCACTGGAATAAGCCACAAGTATAAGCACTCTGGTATAAAAATCTGTTGTGTTTTATCCACTTAGAAATTAAGGTGAAGTGCCCCATACAGAGCCACAGCATGTAACTGTGCATGCATGGATGCACTTTTTCCCCGACTTAGTCCTCAGAGAAAACCGTCCCCTTTAGCTCTGCCTTTGCTTGTCCTCAAACTTGATCTTACCACTTGTGTTGGGATGGGAAACTGGGCAGAACAGAGATGTTCATGGCATGTGTATTAATAAGAAAATATTGGAAGTATGGCAGGAACCAATAACAGAGAGTTCTTCTCCTTTTGGGCACTAATTGATGGATGACGATGGCCATAGGTTGGAAAGGACTGCAAAATCCAGATGTTTTTAGCAGCTGTGAAGCTGCAAACTTCTCTGCTCTTCCAGAGTACATGAATTGTAATAAGGAGGTGTTCATTTCTTAGCAGTCAATGGTAGGACAAGAGGAAACAACTTCAAGCTATACCAGGGGAGATTTAGATTGGATTTCAGGAAACATTTTTTTGCTGAAGTGGATGTCAAGCATTGGAAAAGGCTGCCAAGAGTAGTGATTGAGTCACCATCCCTGGAGACGTTTAAAAGGCCTGTAGGGACACTTTATTACGTGGTTTAGTGGCGGATTTGGCAGTGCAGGGTAATGGTTGAAGTTGATGACCTTTTCCTATTGAAATGATCCTGTGATTCTGTGGTTGGTTGTGCGATGTTCTATCAGTCAACAGCCTAAACAGTGCTGAAAGGGCCTTTTCACCTGGGGGGCAAGGGGGTGATGCTGGGACCCAAGTCCTGACCTAAATCCTCCTGAAAGGGCAAGGAGAGTGCAGAGGCTGCCTTGCTTCACAAGGGTGAATGGGAATCTCTGCCCTTAAGGATATCTGGTCATGGCCCCTTTTCACTGCAAAAGGTGCTGGGTGCTGCATAAAAGGGGGAGGCAACAAACAAAACATAGAGACCCAGACCTGGACAGACAAACCTAATGGAGGCAGGGATAAGAAACAAACTTTGTCAGCAACGCTAATGGATAGGCTACTTACAACCTCATTTAATGTAGAAGATAAAATATAGTCTTAGAAGGTACCTCTGAGGTATGATTACTTTTTGAACTTAGGCTCAGATAGAACTCTTCCACCTTGTCCCCAGTGTGGACCAGGCAATGCCAGAGCCTGACTTCATCTGTATCAGAATGCTTCTGCAGAAGCATATGTAGACACACCTGAGCTTGATTAAAAAATTTTTGATGTTTTCTTCATGCCAATTGCATTAGTGCATCACTTAACATGTTTAAAGTTGTGCATCAAACAGAGAAAATGTTTCAATTATATCACTCCTAGAATGTTAAAATAGATCTTATTTTATCTATACATTATTTGTTCACACAAGCTTAGCTGAGAAGGTTTTACTCATTTGCAAAAACTCAGAGAGGAAAGCTTGGATTGGTTTTAATCAATTATTCACTTTTTGTCAATCTAGAAAATAAAATAAATTGTTACTTTTTGTTGAACTGCCATTTATATCATCTGGTGTTCTGTACTGGAGGAAGATGAGATATGTAGAATTGGAGTCTTCTGTTGTGGCTGTGGTGCCTGTCTCAGTATTAGACATGAAATTATCATATATGCATGTGATTCATTTCTTATCCTTCAACATATATAGTTAAAGATGTCAACTTCAGAAAAATCTAATATCTAACATAATAATTGCAGCACTTTTCATGAAATGCCAGGGTTTCAGGACTTAAAATTAGTTATAAATCATATCCTATATTAATAATCTGAAACATTCCATTATTTAATGCTGGCAAATGCACTTCTTAATGCCATTTTCATTCAGCTCATGCTCTTCTCTGTCTGCCTGTCTAGTCTTCATAAATGGGGACAGACTCACTTTCCTTTGACTGTGCTGGAGTAGCACTGAGTGTCTGAAGAGCAGTGGATTCATCCGTGCAATGGAGGCGGTCATCCGCCCCCACGGAACGTGAGACTGCAGGGCTCCTTGCAATGAAACACAACGTGCAGAATTTGCGTGTTCTGATCTTTGAGAATATATGACAGATTGTTTGGTGTAGCAACAGATTGTCATTTTTATTATTTGATAGTGTGTGTTTTTACTGGTGTGGCCATTCTGGTAATTTCCTATGTTTGTGCTTGAGCACTGCCATGGGTTTGTTTTAGCAGAAGGTGCACCACAGGGTGCTGAAGTCCCTTAGTTCTCATAGAATTACGAAAACTTTTTCAGTTTCAGTATTTTATAAGAATGTTCATCTCTTGTTGATCATCTGCTTGCTTCTTACATTACTGCTATTCTTCCTTGGAAGGAAAGTCAGAAGAGATGCTACCTGAAACTCAGCAAGGTGCAGAAGTCCAAGTGAACACAAGAGGAGTAGGTGTGAGGCTATATTGTTACATTTATGAGTTTGTTTTGAATTAGATTTTTCAGGATGTACCTACTTCTGTCATGTTTGGGATGCTTAGCAAAATAAGGAAGGAAAGCAAAAGCTTTGTGGTCCATACCAGGTACCATGAAACTTCATGTAGTGCAGCTGTCAGTGCCTGTTCTCATGCAGAGTTACTCAGAAAGGGATGATGAGAGCATTAGTTCTTGGCTTTCAGTTTCCTGGTATTGGACTGGGAACTTCTGTGAGTAATCAGAGAAAAGCTGCAAAACTGTGCAAAGATGGAGAGTTAGTGTTTCTTCCTCTCCAAAGCTTTGGACTGTGGGCCTGCTCTCTTCCAGCGAGAAGACAGCCATCCATCTCTGCTGCAGAGAGAGAAGAAACACAACTTTTCCTTTTTTGCAAAAGTACTCCTTACTTTCTACATTGTTACTTACCCTGTGTACATATAGCCAAGCACAAAAAGGTATATAAACTTTCCTCTCTCATCTGTAAAATAATTTCTTTAGAAATGCAAAGAATTCAAGCCCTAGCAGTGTTTCTGATTAATACCTGCTTCAAATCTTTGAAACATTTGTTTTGTGACAAAAGATTAATCACAGTAGATTATCACTTCTAAAGGTCTTCGATTTCTTTTTTGTTGCTGAAGATTACATGTATTTAAAAAAACAATGAATATCTCTTCCTAGGAATGTACATGCTGTCTTTCTCTGTCTCCTTGTATGAGCTTGCTACACATTGCCAAGTCCTAGGGAATTATTTCCAGTCCATTTGAAAGGTATTTTTCCCCTTATTCAATTGTAAGCACAATGTCAAATCAAAGCTGTGGTATGAAATATGTTTTGCTGGGAAATGACCATGATGAATTTGATGCCGTGCTGGTTACTTGCTGTATTTCAAGGTGGCCGAGCTATATTTGATCTTGGGGGTGGAAGAGAAAACCACAGTGTGCAGATTGGTGGCTGCTCTGTTGCTATTTCATTGGCAGTTTTGGGGAAAAAATACCTGCATTTTCTCTTTATTTTTTTACGCCAGATATTAGTATGAATTATAGCTCTAGCTATTTCAACAAGAATTCAGTGTAAAATTTAATTCCTTGGAGATTTGTGTATCATTCAGAGCCATAACTGCGTCTTTTGGCTCCTGTAAATCATAGTAAAGAGTAATAGGTAAAAAGGCACTGCTTCTTTAAATCAGTGTCACCAGTGACTCAGAATATCTATTGATTTTTTTTTTTCTTTATTCCTACCAGCAGCTTCAATTAAGATTCAGCAGGTCCACTCTGAGAAAATTCTTCATAAAGCACTGCCTGATATTCTTGGTTAATACTGCTTTTTAAATTCTGTTTAAAGAAACAAACACTTAAAAGTAATTATATCTGTGACGTGTTAAAACATCTATCTAAAAGGCTAGTATAATTCCCAGTTTATAGCTTTTGTAATGTATTTTTGAGTGTACAATTACTGGAATGTATACATTTATACATTTCATCAATTTTTTTTCAGACAACAGCTACACAAATTTAAAAAATCAATTATATTCCCCCAGACATACTACTTTCTGAATATAACAAAGTTGAGCATGATTTTGAAAAAAAAAAACCAAAGAACTATGCTGTATTTTGCCTGCAGGTAGTGTCTGTATCAACAAATCATCTGGACAAAATTATTATGGCTGTTTGTCTTTACCCTTTGTAATGCGCTAAGCAAATTTCAGTGCTTCATCCCCACATGAACCATTTGCTAATTTGATATTTATACCATGTTTGTCAGTCCCTTTATTCGTGCATTTTTGGGGGGCCAACTCCAGATGTGCGTCAGCTATTATTCCACATAGGATTGTGTGACAATATTCCACCTGGAAGCCCAGTGGAAGGAAGGTAAAGGGAGGCAACCTGAGGCTCTGTGAAACCAAGAAAGCTGCAGAAAAATAAATGGGAACGGCAGCCATTAGGGAGAAGAGCAAGATGCATGTGTAGAATATAAGCTATTAATAAAAAAGTTTGCCTCCTGAGTCACCATGCTTCCCATATAAATTTCCATATTGGCATGTGGCCACTGCTATAATTGTTTGCATTAAAAAGTAATATCAGGAATGTAGTGTATTTTTAGCTTTCACTATAGCAGTAGAAACAAACAAACAAAAAAGGTGAACATTTTACTGTAAGCCAGTTTTCTAAAAACCATCTGAGATCTGTAAGATCTGTGGCTGCAATTTGGAAACCTTTGTAAAGAGATATTAAAGTACAACATGAATATCTCTGAAATTTTGGAGACATACATTCATGGCTGATGTATTTGTTACTTGCTATGTATAGATCTTTCTGAAGTCTTCTACAATTTCACAAACCAACTTAGATGGTCCCTTTCCATTTTCAGTTGGTTGGCTTACATTCTGTTTCCTAAGCAGGCAGTGAGTTTTTCTTTGTTTTCAAGATTTTGTGCTGGAGAACTTTACTTGTTACATGTACCTTCACTTCCATCAACCTTTGGAGAGAGGCCTCTGAGAAGTGTATTAGTTCTCTTACACATTTAGTTTTCTACTGGTTTGGAAATTGGCAGTTTAACATAAAAGAGCTGAAATGCATAACCTGCATGGGGAGTGAAAAATGTTAAGAAATAAATTGTTGGTGTGCTTTTGTGCAAAGAAGAATTAATTTAAGGAAGCTGCACTGAATGGGGGTTGAAATTTCCTCTATTGTAGTTTTAAAATGCCGGATCAGGAAGAGGCCTTGAACATGAGTGGTGTCTAAAGTCCATGGCTGACAATTCATCACTGAAGAGCTAATGTTCTTTGGCTGTTTACTTGAAGAAACGGAAGATATGGTAAATTTACATTGTAAAGAGTAATGAGTATGAAGCCCAGTGCAAGGAGGATTAATCATGAAGAAATGCCGCTGCTGAATGCCTGGCGCTCCCTGAAAATGTAACACCATCTGATGTATTTAAGTATTGTTAGCACCCTGTGCTGTAGCATTATGAGAAGGACTCTGGAGCAACATTGCAAATCAAATAACTTAATCTGGGGCACATGAAGTTGGTGCAGTGGCCTTGGAGGAGAAGAGAGTGACAAGAATTCCCAGTTCGTTTTAAGGAGCCCCTCTCTCATGAACAGAAGCTGTATCAGTAAACAGGTTGAGCAGGAAATCTTTCTGAAAAGGAAAAATGGTGGGAGAAGTGAGATGAAAAATAGCTAGAATACAGGAGAGGGAGGTCTGGAAAAATCCCCAGATCAAACCAATAGGAAACATGATGAACTAGGGAAAAAAAAATTAAAGAATTAAAGCCAAACTATTTAAAAATTTAAGAAGTTTTTATGACCAAAAAGAAATATATTAAGCAATGGGGAAGTAGAGAAAAAGAGAGACTTGTAGAAAAGATAGTGATTTAGTTTTTGCCTATGCCTCTTTGTGAAACATGAGTTTAGAAGACCTTTGGTAACCAGATCAAGAAAAATCTTTAAAATAATTTAATTAGATTGAAGGCCAAAAGATAAAGTCTTGTGATAAGAAATGTTCACTGTTCATTTACCTTCCAATTGATTTTCCTTCAAGCTAAGAAAGAAACATGCTACATTTGGACAGAAGGCAGCATTGATATAAAAATGTAGAATATGAGGCAATGGTTGCTTAAGAGTAGTTAAAACTATGGAAAAAATGACAAGTCTGCAAAGATTCGAGAGGAAGCAAATTTATCTATGCATGAGAAAAAAACTGCCCCCACCTAGTGTCCAGCAATGCCAGCTATGACGGATGATTTTCTTTCTTTCAAGTTGCTACAACTAGAGAATTTATTTCTTCATTTAGTACTTCCTTCAAATGTAATTTATTTAGGTTGTTCAGGTGTTAAATCAGAAACATGCTGAATTTAAATTTTATCTTTTTGAGTGTAAATGATATCTTTACAAAAATGAATCAGTGATCTTAAACATTTACAGTTGCTTTTAAAGAACTGTCAGTTTTATCGTTATGTTTTACACTTGTAAACATGCAGTTATTATTTGCATTAATGTCACCATACTAATTTTTGTTTGGAAAGAAGCAAGCATCACTGTGCATTTATTGGGCTGTGTTATACTGTGTTTAGTGGAAATTGACTCCTCTGACTACAAGATACACCTTTGGAAACAAAACAGCTTCGCTGATAATTAGCGTGTTAATCAGATGTGCCATAAAGGCATTGTGTCTGAAGAGCCATTGCCCTGTGTTTTCTAGAGCTTGGATTCTTGCCTCTTCTTTTCAAGTAGAAAATCTTGAGTGCTAAATCTGAGTTAAATGGAGCACTTCCTCTGCATCAACATACAGAAGCTTTAAATTACTTAGGGATGAGCTTGACAAGATGTTTTCAACCTCTGACCTTCTGAGAGTCTTTCCCAAAGAGGACTGAAGGTCACTTACTGTTATCTGTGTGATAGAGACTTGATTGCACGTTGATTTGAAGTTGGGTGGATTTTCCTGTCTTCATGTCTTTATAAAGATCTTAAAACGGTTATTTGCACTCTCTTATCATACTGTAATCCCAAAAGAAAGGTCACAGAAATTTGTTTTTACATTTCAATACCTAAGAGGTGGTCATGGGTTAGCAGAGGTGGATGAAAAGCATTTTCATCCCTCAGCTGAGTAAGCTGTGAAATTTTACATTAATTTGGATTGAGTTTTATCTTTTTTAAGAGCAAGGGCTTTCTTTCAATCTGAGCATTAGGCTTTTGTAGTGAAATTTGTTTTCAAACTTTATTTTTAGTATCTTCTCTTCAGTTGTTTGATTTTCAGCATTTCTGTATCTTCTGTAGCATATAGCACCCTAGTAGTTCAGTGTCCTTAAGCAAAAATAGAGTATGAAGAACTTAACCCAGAAGAGTGCATCCATTTTGCCTTAGGGGTTGTTTGCAACTGACCTTTGATAATGGCTTGTTCATAATTGCAGATTTTTAGAATTCACTTTGAGTGTATGCTTGTCTGAACTTTTTATTCTTGTTTTCTTTTTTGTAGATTACAGATAGAAGAGTCTTCTAAACCTGTAAGGTTATCACAACAGCTGGACAAAGCTGTTACCACAAACTATAAACCAGTGGCTAATCATCAGTATAACGTAAGTAGCTTTTAGTATTTTCCCTTCTTTTCTTCAGGAGGAATTTGGCTTAGGACTCCAGGACTGGTCTGCTGCTGTCCAGCAGCTCTTTTGCTCACAGTAGGCCACTGTCTTTGGCAATGCTCTATGTCACATGGTTTCTCCTTGATTTTGTCTTCTGGGGATCTTCTTTCTGTCTCAAGACCAATATCACCCTTGGGGCTAAGGTCTGCGAGTTGTAACTGTCTTGTGTTATCTGATGGAGGGCAGACCACCTTCACTCAACGCTTTTTAGTGGCTTTATTGCATGCTTCCTCTAATTTTTTTTTTGAGTAATTTTGACATTTGTGGATGAGAGGCAGTTCTGGCTATGTGCTAAGAGATGTGGAAGCACTTTTGAGCCAAATAACTTATCTGCAGGAGGGTAAAGGACTTGAAAAGAATCATTAGTTTCCAGTTCTTCAGAGGAATTGGCAACAAGTAGAAAAGAGTAACAGCTGATAATTTTTCTCAGTTTCATACCTTCACAGTACATGTTAATGGCATCATTGGCTTTGTCAATAATACACCCACACTACTGTTCCACATCGGTTGATATACATGTAAACTATAACATCCTTTTCCTTAAAGATCCTCTTCGAGTATGTTGAATGTGAGGAACATTAAGTCATACTGAAAATGAATCACTGTGTTATTCATTTAAACTTTTACACTTTTTATTAAGATTTTATTTACATAAAACAAGTGACAATATACTGGATGATATTTAAGCATTAGTATGAAGTCAGTCTATTGCCACAGAACCAGAAATAATCATTTATCTCTCATGGGACTGTTTTGTAGTAGTTACTGTTCAAAGTCTGCTCTGTACATGGATGATCATACCAATATAACTGTTGCAGCTGAGGGAATGCCATTTAACCAAAACAGTCACACTGATGTGACTATGCAGATGCGGTTTTACATGAGTATGTTATTTTATGATTCTGCTGGTGTTCCCCTTTAATTCTGGAATAAGCTTTGGTGGGGTATAGCTTCTCTTTCTAGTGGGATTCTGTTCTATTTCCCTGACACCAACATAATTACAGCAGGATGACTTCAACCTGGAGATGATCTTTGTATTTTTATTCCAGCTGCAAACTGTGGTTTATCATATCATTATGGAAATTTAAATCTTGTGTGAGATTGAGGGGGACATAACCAGGCCTGTTAAAAAGGATGATGCTCTTGTATCCTGACTGTAATTTTTTTATTGGTTACATAGCTGTCCATGGTCAGGGAAATACATCAACAGTGTGTTTAGTTTTCACATCTACCTTAAAGGTATTTTGATGTGATCTTGTAAGACATACTTGTACTTGAGTCAGCTTGACCTTGCCTTGACTCTAAAGGCCAAGGCATGACTACTTGCTACAAAATATTTCTTTTCATTAAGTCTTTTTTTAAGGTTCAGGTTAGATGGCTGAAAGGATATGTACCTGGGAGGAAAAGTCCATAAACTTACAAAACCTTGTGGTTTAATTTTTCTGCTGTTTTCAAACAGCAGCTGCTTTCTTAGAGCCTGCTGCATTGCATGTAATCATATAGGTGCTGTGTTGGGGACAGGACCTTCAGAAGAAAGAAATAAAAATGTACAAACTGTTATATATGCTAATATAGTTATCATCTGGGCAGTTTCTGAGGGAGGGATAAGTATCTACTAAGTAAGACAGAAAGGGTTAACATTTCTTGAAGGAAAGAATATAAAATGGGGCTAAAGTGTGGCTGCTTCATGTACCTATAAATGAATATACAACAGGAAGGAGGAGGGAAATAAATTACATGTGGATGGGGAATAGCAATAGTTTGTTTGAATTCAAGGAATGGGAAAGTGATTAGGTTATTTTTGCAATAAATGATATTAACCCTACATTTTTATTTGAAAAAATTGCAATTGCGTTACAACATATTCTAAGATTGTAACTTAGCTTTTCTTTTCTGGGGAAGAGACCTCCATTATACCTATAAATATTAAATGTGTTTACAAAGTTGCAAGGTTAATATTCTTGCAGCTGGAACCTTTCTGTGACTTAATTATTTTTCATAATACAGCAGAAAAGTTCTTCAGATTACCCCTTCAGAGGCTTCTTTCAGTGGTTTCTTCATGGTCCTCTCTTCCCAATGTCCTGTGCTGTAGAGGTTGGTACCCATGCTCCAGGAGAAAAGAAAACCTTTAGGACTACTTTAAACCATCTTTAGATGAAACTTTGGATTTATTCTAACTTCTCTATCATCTTTGTATTCGCTGTCTACCAAAGCAGTTACATCAGCTTCAGTATTAATGATACTTTCAAGAAGGCAATTTTGGCACCTTTTCAGCAATCTTAGGAACATCCTGGGAAGGTAAACAAAGAGAAATTGATTTCATTATAAAGTCTTCTGGGGATAAACTCACAGCTTCTATGCTAAACAGCTTATTCTAAAATGGTCCTTCCTTGAAGTCAAATCATATTTGAATGTTTTTTAAATTAAAAAAACCACACAACTTTAAAGAAACTAATTAGTTTACAATGTAGGTGCATTCTATTACATGACGATTAAAAAGTGCTTTAAGCCTACTATGTAAAAGATCCTGTTGGCAAAGAAAACAGGAAAGAAAAAAAGTTAAAGGCTGCATTGTAACTTGCTATGAGCAGTGTATTCACAAGACCAAAAAGAAGAAATCAGCAACAGAAGACACCAGGCTTTTTTTTTTTTTTTTTTTTTTAGGACCTC
>VZUI01057096.1:0-31905 GCA_013401135.1 Cettia cetti | reverse complement strand
AGCTGCTCCAGGCCCTGAATCATCTCTGCAGCCTCTGCTGGCCCCAAACCAGGAGCTCCCTGTCCCTCCTGTGCTGATGATCCCAGAGCTGGACACAGCTCTCCAGATGTGCCTCCCAGGGCTGGGCAGAGGGGCAGGATCACTCCCTGACCTGCTGGCACTGCTCTTCCCAATGCATCCCAGGCTCCCACTGGCCCTCTTGTCCCCCAGGGCACTGCTGGCTCAGGGACAGCTCATTGTCCATCAGGACCCCCACAGAGCTGCTCTCCAGCAGATCAGCCCCCAGCATCTCCAGAGGCATGGCAGGGAGCTCTTGGGGACTTGATGTCTGCCTGCACTGTCACCAGTCCTTTCACTGCCGCCAGGGAGCTTCAGTCTTATTTTCCAGTAGGTGACAGACTACTGCCAATATCCTTGATGGTGGTGGTGACACCCAAACTTCTTTTCTCATTCCTCCTTTGCTGTCGTGAAGCCTAAACCACTCCAGAAATGTGAATGAAAATGAACACACTTATAGGAGACAGGATGCGGGGAAAGGGAAGGGGAATTACTCTGCTTTCTACGAAGTTTTCTGGCATTGAAGTGTGCAAGGTTCATGTTAGAAGCATTCCTCAGCACCCAGAAGAGCTTTCTCTTATGTTTATTTTCAAGGAGACAGATTCTTGTACTGACACCATGGTTCAGGAGTAGAGATGCTGAAAGGAGGGAATATTTTGTAACTTTGCAGCCTGGTTGTCTGTATTTTCCTAAAGAAGTTACCATTTTCATAGCTAACTATAGACATTAGTACCAAAGTACCACAGAATAGTGGTTTTCAGCTTGTGATCTGCAGCTCCATGGATGACTTAGACAGTAGCCACAGAAGCTAGTGGTGAGTAGTAAGTACTCAGAAGACTTAAATGCTTTACACAGAAATCCACACCCATACAAAGAAAAATAGTGGTCTGTATTACTGGCAAAGGTTGAAAACCTTTATCCAAAAAAAGACACAGAAATAGAAGAGAAGGCACTCAAAATCAAATGGATTTCAGGAGGCTCTGTGGTGAGGAGACCATGGGTGTGTCCTTGGGCAGCCTGACCTAGAGCACGAGTGGCTTCAAATGAGCAAGGCCAGAAAAGAGTGGATGCTTTCTAAGGAACTGCCACATGGAGATTTGCAGGGGCTCAGTGGTGCTGCTAAAAAAGACATTTCCTTGGGCAGGGCTTTGCCACAGCTAAATTGCTTCTGGTGCAAACGGAAAATAACTCCAGGCTTGCCATGTAGAGTTCACTCCAAAGGGAAGCTGGAATAAACTGCTAATTTCTGCAGAGTCCAGATGAGGTAAATGTAAAGGAAAGGAAGGGCATAACAGGGTGAAAGAACTTTTCAGGACTTCCAGCACAGGTAAGGAGCAGGATAGGAAGGAGAGAGTGAGGCAAAATAAAATTTTTCATTAAAATATATCAGTGGACAGCATCTGACAGGTTCCCTCCACCTCAAAGCTGTACTTGTACTTATGTATATGTTACATAAAATGAGTCAAGAAAAGGAAACAAGATGTTTTCCTTGACGTTATGTACTAAAGCTCACTTCAGAAAAAAAAAAAGCTTTAAAATAAACTTATAGAACTATTTTAATGGCATGGTATTAGTAAATTATTCCTACTATGTCATGAAAGAATAAAAAAGAGGACAAATCAAAACCAAGCCAGTAAAAAAATAACTCCCTGCAAAAAACACAAACTGAAAAATGTAATATCTTGCAATTTCTTTTGAAGTCAGCACATTTTTAAGTTTTTATTTGAGTGAGAACAGAGCTTTTCATATGACAAGTGACCCAGCTAAATTTTTCCAGCAGACTGTGCTGTTTGTTGTACAGTATTTCCACAGTGAGGAGTCTCCCTGCTCCTTTCCTAGTGCAGAGAAGAAAGCAGGCACTCTCTGGGTATCTGTCCTCAGCAGGGCTCAAGCTGGGTTAGCCAGGGGCACCTGCCACAGGCTCTTCAGGATGTAAGTGACAAGAGGGACCCTTCTGCATCCTCTCTAGACTCAAAACAAAGCAAATTAGGGACCAAAACACTTCAAGTTTTGCAGTTGGGATGCTGGGATGCACTCTTAGTTAAACTGACAGCCCCAGCACACTCAAAGTGAAAAGAAATTATCCTGCAGTGCTCCCATGATCTGTGTTTGGTCCAGCAGGCAGCACTATGGTAGAGTGTGTGTGTGTGTAAATATGCATATAAAAGGGAAAAAATGGTTTAAAAAAAGGCATTTGAGCTGATCTCCCGTGTGCATTGTTCTCCAGTATTGCCTTTGCTGAGAAGAGTCTGTGGTGTCTCACTTTCCTTAGGGTTTGAAAGAAGAGTTCCCTAAGAACAGAGAGCTTGTTTGCAGATTTCTGGTCATCCAGAGTTTACGTGTAGAGGAGATACTGAACATTTCTTTCTTTTCCATGATGGGAATGAGACCTAAAAAAGAGATTGCATGGTCTGATGGAGGTCTCTAGAGGAGACTGGGAGCTCACGGTAGCTGAGCAGCTGAGTGATGAGGGCTCGTCTAGGAAGGAGCTGCCCACCTGGGTATGAAACCTGCGGGGCTGGGAGACCAGGCTGGGGACAAGTGCCCAGAAATGTGCAGCGGCTGTTGGTGGCACCAAGCTCTGGCACGGGGGGCTTTGTGTTTGTCTCTCTGCCCGTGTTCCCCTCTCAGGTTGCCCAGAGTGTGAAAGGGTTTCTCCCGGTGCCACCAGGAGCCCCTTGCCGCCATCTCCTTCACCCGCCTTTCACCCCGCGGCTGAGGAGCCCTGGGTGGGGTGGGTCTGTGGGAGGACAGGGCAGATTTGTGAGGGGTGGCAGCTCCTGTGACAGGCGCTGCAAGGGGGGCTGTTAACAACGTGATACCTCAGCAGCTGCTGCAGCGCTGGCCCTGAGCTGTCAGTGCCTGCGGTTTTATGGCACTTTCATCACCATCTGTCACTCCTTTAATGGCGTGGCGTGCATGTCCTGCCACCTTCCCCTGCCACCCTGCGCCCCCCCAGCACACACACACACATTGGGGGGCTCAGCCATATGGTACCAAGACATCCTCATCTTCTCTCTCTATCTTGGGGGACTGTGGGGACAGGAGCTTGGCAGGGTGGCCCAGGTAGCCCAGAGTTATGGGCTTGGAGTAGAAACCAAAATATTACCGTGCTAACATGGGAACTGTGGTCTGCCTCCGTTGCCATCCTCGTGGATGTGTCTGCCATCCTAATGTGGGCCGTTGGGCAGCAGTAGATGTTTGGCTTCGTCTCCTGTAGGGAAAAGTAGCCTAAAGGTTGCTCTTTGTTTATGTTTTATGATAAACGGAGAAAGAATAAAACACATACACACACATACACATTTTTAAAGAAAAGCATTTGTTTATATATACAGAGACACACCCCAAGGCTTAATGTCAGACCCTTGCCAAGGAGCATATGTTATTTCAGCTTGACACATTTTGATTGCAAGATCCAGGACGTTCTTTTCATTCGTCCAGAACAGGAGAAAACTCCAAGTGAGCTGTAGCACTCACAATCCCCGTGGCTGTCTTCCATCACCAGGCTGTGTCTGTGCTGTGAGCACACGTGGTTTGAAATCAAAGCCTGCCCCTGGCTCAGAGAAGCACCCCAGAAAGTAATGAGATCTGGTTTGCCATGCCTTAGCTTCCAGCCTGGGGGAGTTTTAATGCCTGTAAGCTTAATGCTGTGCATTATACTGTTATCTGCATTACCTGGGGGGGTTTGAGGGAGAGTTTGTGGCTGAGAGTAAACTTCACTGTAGCAATCCTTTTCTTCCCTCTTATGTGTTCCTGTGATTGGCCATTTGATTATAGTGAATCCCCAAAGGCTCATGGATTAAAAACAAAGGCTGGTTTGTAAGTGAACTTGCTGTTGATGGATTAAGGCAGCGTGCCGGCTGTAACCAGATCCACAATACAAGTTCATTCATTTGGAGAGCAGCTCTCGACTCGCATTACACCCTCCCTGCCTGCTCCTCACCATCCAGCCAGTGAAACTTTACACCTCCACGATTTTATCACAGCCGCAGCTCACCAACAATGTGTGTCACGCTGTGAAAAATATAACTATAAATCAAAGTCCTACATATGGTGCAGCGGTAACCTTCCCAAAGACCCTGCTTTGGAGGCCATCCCTAAACAGATTTGTTTGTGTGCGTGTGGTGCGTGTACACATATGACAAGCAGAGGCTGCCACAACAGAGAGCTCCTATTTTCCAAGCTGACATTTCACAGAACGAGCCAAAAGAGTTCGTTTTGGAGCACAGAGCAATGTTTGTGATATCAATACCAGTAGACGCCTTTGAGACTTTCACTCTAAAGCCAAAAACATTTGGGGATGATACGTTTTTATATCATTAGTGGGGAGGCAAAGCCAAGCATGCCCATATTTCTGTGACACGCAGAAGGAAACTTTCACCCCTGATTTTCTTTTATCTCCCTCACTCTCTCTGGCTCACGTGCCACTCTGAGCATTCCCAATCCTTGGAGAGTGCAATCTTTAAGAGCTGTCATTACACTTCTCAAGTTTGACAGAAGATAAGAAAGCTAACAACTGGTTTTAATCACGACAGATTCCAAGTCCTGGAAATCTTTCCAGAAGCTACTCCCAAGGGCTGACATTTTCTGAAGCCCCTTCTCCTTTGGGCACACGTGTGCACACTCACACAGTGCAGGGAGCCTCACCTCCAGAGCTTTTTGCTTGCCAAACACTGTCCCTGGTAGACAGGAATACTAAACCACGATGTACTCTTGCAAATTATGCGTGATCAACTGTTTCTGCTGTGGAAGAGAGCCAGGACCAGGAATGCAATAGCCCAGCTATGCAAAACCCCAAAGAAAAGCAGTGGAGCCAAAACTGCTGTGCAAATGGCAGTTCTGCCTGAGGAGGAAAGCCCTTTCCAAGGCCCATTTCTAGTCACTGATCCTGATGGTTTATACAAGTCTCACCTGCTTCTCTTGCCTCTCGTTAGGTAATATCAAAAATCCCATAGATTTTTCTGTTCCTGGTTTTACTCCTGAAGTTGATTTGTAACAATACCTATAATACCCTTTGCATATTTCAAAGGGGAAACCAAGGCACAGGAAGATCAGTTGACTTAACAGACTGGAACTCTGTGGCAGAATGAGTTGTCAAACATGCTTTCAATTTTTTTCTGCTGCAAGAGCTCGACTCTACATGAGGCTAAAGGACAACGTGATACTTGCTCTTCCCCCTGAGGAGGTGATGCAAACCAGCTATGGCTTTAGCCATGCAAAAGAAAACAGCAAAAATCATGGAAGCTCTTAAGTCCTGTGTGACTTCCAGGTTTTCCCCAGTGCTAACCCAGTTCCCTCTACTCTTATGTGCCAGTTCTGTCTTGGCAAAAACGAGACGGGTCATGCACTACCTGCAGAATTACCCCACAGCTGTAGCTGCCACTAAGGCTTTGTTGCTTTAATTCACTGAAACTTTACAGCAAATTCCTTTTAAAGTTTCTAACAGATGCGGAAAAAAGAAACAGACAAAGTCTGAAGAGCGACTTATGAAATAGTATTAATGGACAGCCACCTCCTGTGTTTTATTACCTTGTCTTTACAATAGATACTTTTGTATTACCTGCTGTTGATGTTTGTCTAACTTCTGTGGTAGATCCTTTTTCTGGTTTCATCATCCACAAATTTGACAGGTTGACTGTTGCAAAATTAATTTCCTTTTTTTTATTATAGAAGCAAAAGCTTTTTGGTTTCATTTTAACTAGGTTTTGTTAATAGAAAAATAATTTTTTCACTCTATTTCAAGCTCTGTGGAAGATTTTTAGGAAGATACAGTTGTGCTGAGACAGCAGCATGAACCAGATTTGCTTCTGCTGCTACATGGCTGTATTTCAGTGGTATTGAAGGTACACTTGTACTTTCTCCACGAGAGAAAAAAAGTCCTAATGGGGTAAAGACATTGCAAGTGAAATATGTTCTCTTTATCTGCCTTGATAGCACAAGGACTGGAACAGTTTTATGGAGGAGAGAGAGGAATCTCCCTTCTCTGTGTTTTGAGCTTAGTTTTAGGTTACTTGAATTAAACAAGATTTTATTACTTGGCTTAACATTTTTTATTAGCAGCTTCAAGAACTCACTATGGAGCCAGCTTGAACATTGCAGTAATCTGCAGTAATTGGGCTTGTCTCCACATAGAAATTAACTGTAACTGTGGGTCATATGGTAAGAGGAAAAACAAGGGGGTGAGGAGAGCAGAATGCATGTTTGGAGTGTTTGAAATGGACAAGCCTTCAGGCATCAATGCCTTGTAGCTGTCAAATTCAGATTGAGGAAAAGCAAAGTTTGGGGTTGTCTGAGTGCAATGAATTATGAATCAGTCACAGCCTCACCTGGGTTCCTGTTGTGCCTGTGTGTGCAGGATGTAGCAACCACCTCCACACATGGCATCCTTGTTGGCAATTCCAGAAGCAGGATCCAGCAAGGATGACTGCAGACCAACCAACGACTCCCTGGAGTCAGGGGCAAAATTTCCTGGTGCTTTGGTGACCTCTGGGTGCTGTCCTTTGCAGAGATGGTAGGGATAACTGTGGACAAATGCTGCCTGTGTCTGTCAGCTCCTGTCCTGGGGATGAGCAGAGGCGAGGTGACAATTGAATGTTGTTCACCAGAGCCACGCTCAGTGCTGACAGAGACACACTGGTGACAAGGACTACCTGAGGTGGCCAAAGCCTTTGGCAGCTGTGCTGTCACCACAGTGCCCCACCAGTGAGTGCTCCACAGTACAGGCCACGGGGCCAGCAGTGGCTCACACCAACCCACCGACACGGCTGCGAAGACAGAGATAATTTTAGGTTTCAAATAGCTGTGTTTTCTGTGGTGCAAGTCTTGTATTTGAAAAGGCTTGGAGTTGTTGATAGATGTGCTGGTGTGAGTAAAGGCACAGCTGGCAGCTGCTTCAGATAAAAACACTGCATGAAATTGTCCCATTTATATAACTCCTGTTTACAGATTGGGAGCACAGGGATAATGGTGGGTTTATGTGAAATCACACAGTCAATATATTGGGCATGCCACTGTTTATGAGAATTCTGCTGACATGGGGGAGCTGAACGGTTTTAAATCACCATACCTGGCACTGAGCTCCTTGGAATTAGGTATCAGGGATGTTTATGCAATATGTGTTTCATATGCCCTTCAAGAAAATTGGTATTCCCAGGAGAACTGATTTAGGTTTGTCACTTTTTCAACCCTGCCTAGGGAATACACCACACTTTAGCTCCTCATAGTACATGATGATGATCTCATTCTGTTTATCTTTCTCTTGCTTGTTAATTTTTGAGTGTTAATTAGCTCCAGACATCGTATTTATGTTCCTTCGATGAGTTCTATCATGGCTCTATAATTAAAGTTATCAGTATTTATTTATTGCCTAGATCCAGATAATTACTGGTTGAGTCTAACACCCATTGTAATTCATTTTAAACATGTGGCTTTGGCTAGAACAGTTTGGGAGGCCTTTTTTCTCTGTGTTTATAATTGTGTTAGCCCTGCTCTTTGCAGAAATAAGGCTGTCAAAACTCTTAAAAAACCAAACATATTCTGATGAGTGGTACATCTATTCTTTATTCCTTCCATTTACAGCTGCAGGAAACTTTACTCCTCATTCCATACTGGAGTTTGGAGTCCCTTCCATTGTTCAGACAACTTGAGATTACCTTTGATTCTTCCATCTTATAAGACTTTTGCCTTGATTTCACTGAGGCTGGGATTCCGTCAGGGTCCTGCTCCTTGGTCCAATTCCTGGATCAGGTAGTGAGGGAACACAGAAAACAGCCAGCCCACCTAGAGCATTGACCACTCCTCAGATCCTGTTTAGACTCCAGCAAAGATATTTGAGGTGCCCTTTCTTTCCTTCCAGAGGAAGGAAAATAAAGACAATTTCCTACTTAGCCACAGAGGAGTGAAAATGGCATGAGCTGAAAGTGTTACTTTTAGTCCCTGCTGCCTCTCTGTTCCTGTACTGTATTTTCCTTGTCTTGACTACCTAGGTATGATATTTAACAGAAACTCAGAGCTTGTGCTTAGCCATCCTCCCCCTTCCAGAAGAGGAGTGCAACTCAGCTGATTCTGCTGCCATACTGAAATATATGTAATGTATATATAAAAATATATCAAATTATATCTATGGTTATATATATGTGTTACTAGCACTTTCCAGAACAAACAATTAGCTCAAACTTCAACATTAAGTCTTTTTCAAACACCTAGTTCTTGATATTACACATTCTAAACAAACTTTCACATTTTAAAAACTCCAGATCTTGGAAAATGAACAGTTAAGAGGTCTTGTGAGTTTCTCTCTTGCCAGGCAAGCCTCTTTGACTTGCCATCATTTTTACTAAAGCTGCTGCAGCTGTGCAGTGCCCAAATGTTGTTTATAAATGTACAGGCACACAAGTACCTACAACAATGAAATTAAGAGCCATAATATTTTTCATTCTGTTATTAAAAAAAAAAAAGGATGTGGGATTTGGTTACCATGGAAACAGCAGCTTGTAGTGCCATTTCAGATGCCCCAGGACACCTCAGGCTCTTTTCCAGAAGGGCACATGCCTTCAATACAGGCTGGGTCATGCCTACAAGGGTAAGAGATCTCAGACACCAAGGGAGACCAGAGTGTCTCTATACAGAGATTTTTAAACAACTTCATCATTGTGTTTGTCTGGGCAACGAAAAGTGGGTTTGCTTCTAGCAGGTGAAAATTATATGAGTATTTTGATGGAACTTAGTTATTGCCATACACAAAGGAACCTTGCAAAATAGGCTGGTGGAGTGTGACAGATCTGTGAAATCAAGCTTTCATCATCCCATTAGCAGTCTTCTAAGAGCTCTGGAATCAAAATGTTCCCAGTGTGTATCCATTTCTACTCCACCCCACTCAGCACATGCATAAATATTTTTTGAAAGTCCCAGGCTTCCCAACCTTCCCCTGCAGAAACAGAGGTGATGATTGTAAACAGATAAGCCTCCCAAACTCAAGGGAAAAAAACAGTGGAAGAATCTGGTAATTTGTAAGGCTTATTCTTACATGCAGATGTATTTGTATAAGACTGATTCCTTCACTAGAAAATGACACAGAAAATTACTACAAGTTTTCATTTAAAAAAATATTTTAAAGTAAATAAGGGGGGAAAAAAGTAAGTAGGAAAGTATATAGAATGCAGATATGAAGAAAATACCACAAGCAGAAAGCTATCAACCATTAAATTGCATAGCCAGTTTATCCAAGGATAGCTGAAGCAATGATGTGAAAGCAATAAATGATCTTTTCCCAGCTAACAAATCAGTCTTTAATGGGTGAGGCCAAGTTCTTATCTACACAAGAAAGCAGGATTGTGCCAGCAGCTGGGTTAATGAACCAGTGCCAAATATCAGCTAACTGGAAGTATCTTGACTTGTAAAATGTCATCTGTGCAGGCTCCTGGTGCTGGTTGTCCCTGCTCCAGGGGGTTGTGGCCATGGTGAGCTGATCCCCTGCAGGTCGCTCTGGCTGCCACAGCAGTTCACTGAACTTCAGCAAAGCTGTGGAAGAGGTTTTGTCTTCTCATGGACAAGGCCCATGCTTCACGTCCTGCTCTGGGTTGTGCAGACAAGGAAGGCAGTGCTGGAGCTGCTCATGAATCCAGCTTGGCTTCTCTGCTCTGAGATTGTCCTACACTGTGGCAGTTCCCACATTTCAGCCTCTTCCAGGTTGTCAAAAGCTCCAGTAAGCAGCCAAGGGGCTGCAGGTGGCCCCAAGCAGGGAAGATCTTCAACAGCTTCACTGCTGTGTGATGATGGTGTTCACTTGATTCCCATCCTGCTCCTGAAGGACAAAAGCAGCCACCAAATTCAATCTTCATAATCAAGTGTGGGCAAGATTTTGAAAGTATTCCCCTTAGGGATGAAATCATATTGGCAAATCGCTGTCTATGACTGTATCTGTGTTATTTGTGTAAGGTCAAAAAAATTCAGTCGTTGGATTAATCCCTCTCACACCTTTCATGACCCTGAGGTCTGTTGCAATGCTCCTGTGATTGCACAAGTTCTAATTACATAGGTGCTGGTGATATACATTTGATTGAAAATGCATTTTGGGGAGGGGGATCTGAACACAGAGTAGTGCTGTGACAAGGGCATTAACTTAATTAAGAATTCAATTTTGGGCTCAGCTTTTAACTCTGCCACAGAACTTTTGCATGACATTGAGCAAGTCACCTAGCCAGGTTCTCCTCTGTAAAATGGGGATAATGAAAACCTCCTTTTACTCCACGGGAAGTATAAATGCTTTCACTGTTGAGAACCCTTTCAAATGCTTCTGATGAAAGCCAGGTACTATTACAAGGATGCTCATGGTCATGTCTCTAGTATTTGTTTGCTAGTGTGTCTACTAAGGTTACTGAAACCTTTCCAGACTTCTGGCTAGTTTCAAACTAACACATTAAAAAAAAAAAAAAAAAAAAAAAAAAAAAAAAAAAAAAAAAAGTTGCATAGACAAAGTACATGAGCCGCAGAACCACTTTCTTTCTCTCCAGTGTGGAATTCCCAATATTTCAAGTCAGGATTTCTGAAGCAATCAGCCTCCTTGGATCATCTGTGTGCAGCTCCACTTCTTCCCCCACCAACTGGGAAAAAAACCCCTGAATACAAATCCTTAAGCTTAAATATTTCTTTGGCTTTCTCCAACTCTCTGTGACCCCATGTGAACCCTGTGTTGACCCTGGTCCATGTGGGGTCATGACCCACAGCTGGGAAACACTGGCCTAAATCCAAGATGTTGGTGGGGCTGCCTCTCAGAGGTGACTTGGCAGCTTTCTGTGGGTGTGGAGCAGCCTTGGAGAGGATGCTCTCAGCTGCCAATCATGAGATGCTCTGTTTCATCCACATCAGGGAGTTTGTCCCATGGTGTTTAAGGAGGAACAAAGCCCACACAGCAAAAAAAATGAGGTATCTGTATAAGCTCTTGGTCTGATCTGACTCTTGGGCATGTGTAGGTATTTTCTTCCTTATTTTGTTTTTGTCCTGAAGTGGCTTAGATTCTAAGATGGGAGAACTTTTTTATTGTGGCTGTCACTTGGCATGGGTTAGATGAAGCATTCCAGGGGAAAAAAAAAAAAAAAAAAAAAAAAAAAAAGTCAGAAAAAGATCCAAATGAAAAGAGAGAATAACTTTTTCAAAAGGACTGTGTATATTTTGAATGTCCTCTGAGAAAAATATCTGCAGAGCTGACAGTAGCTGGGATAGGTTGCTGGAAGAGCAGAACGGCAACTGAGAAAATGAAGGGGTGGGTGGTGGTAGAGAAGGAAAGCATTGGAGAGTACATAAAAGAAGCACCAAATGGAGCAGAAGCATTGAAAAACATGCAAGCACTGTCATGAAAGAGAGAAGGGACACAGAAAAGAAATCTTTGGGAATCTGTGTCTCAAGGCAGAGGGAGGCTCTGACAGCTGGTTTATTTGTGCTGAGGAGCAGGTGAGTGGCTGTGGGTGCAGAGCTGGCCCAGCTCCCTTTCCTGGCTGCTGCTGCTGGGTCCCAGGACTCTGTATGCTAAACTGGGAGTGATGGATCTGCCCAGCACACGTGTGCCACGTTATGTTTTCCATTCTCAGTTTAGGATTTATTGGTGCAGTTAGGGACTCAGAAGCAGGCAGGAGAGGGTGTCTCTCAAATAGACAATCTGCTACTTGTGAAGCCATTTCATCTCCTTGGGACAGGCAAGAAATTCGGAGGTCTGTTAGCATCAAAATCAAAGAAATGAGCTCCTCCCAAACCTCCCTTGGTGTATTACTTCTTGTGGCTCCTCAGCTGCCTTGTCCTCACAGCTTGCAGCTCAAAATCCTCTCTCTTTGGCCCAAGGGGTACCAAGGGCTGTGCCAACAGTTCCCTGAAGCACACTGGTTGTCAGCACCACTTCTTCACTTGGCTTTGCAGGACTTCCTTGGCAGAACATCCTCCATGCTGCTGCTTCCTGGAAATAAGTATTTGCTGCTAAGGATGATTTCTCAGAGGTGCCTTGGCTGATCTGGGCTCTCTGCCCTCCTACAGGAAACCCCTGTGCTTCTCACCCCCTTTCTTCCCTGGCCCATAGCTTCCTCCATGGTTATTTCATGCCAGGCAGTTTTCCATTCACTAAACATCTGCCTGTTGAAGAGACTTTTGGAGCAGTTGTCTTGAACTTTAGGCAACTTCCTTAACAAACCTATTGTTTAGTCACAGATGAATTGTTAACTCTTAATCCCTTCCATTGTCTTTGGGCCCCATCAGAAAGATGCAAACGCCCATTTTCCTTGCTTTCTTTCTTATATTAGCCCAAGCACATGAGTTTTCTCCAATTAACCTTTTTCTCCAAATAACCATTTCAAATACTGTGATTTTATCCATTTTGTACAAAAGAATTTATTTTCAGGAATATAGTTGGTCACACAGGGTGTCTTGAGAGAAAAAAAAAAATCCTGTTTTCAGGCATGCTTTATTTTGAAAAATAGTGATGTGTGCTTACTGGTTTTTTCCTTTGAAAATTAGTAGCACTAAAAAACACCCCGAATTTCTGAGTAATAGAGACACTTTTTGCTTGTCACATTTTCTTGGTTCTGACATCACCTGACAGGGATACTAATATGCATCTAGTTTATTATAATACCTAGAGAGAGAAACAAGATGCCTTTGGTTAGCAAACTTTATTGTGGGAAGATAAAGGTCAGGACCTTAGCAAGGGCCATGAAGGTTGCAGAGAGTGCTCAAACGATCTCTGCCTGTTCCATCGGATTAAGCATCACCATTTGATCCTATTAATGTCACAGATTGAATTTCACATCTCCATTGTACAGAGGACACAAATCCGAAAGTGGCCCTAAACAGATGCAAAGGCACTTGTGTTTCCACGGGGTGACAGTTCCAGGATTCATACACTCCTTGCCTGGTTGAAACACCAAGGAAAAAAAGGTTTCTGAAGTGCCTCTCTGCAATTGTTCCCAACCATTGCCAACTTAACCTTTATTGGCATGGTGAGGAGTCTATTTCAGCCATTTCTCCAGAGAATTCTAAGACCCACTAGGTAGTTAATAACTTTGATTAAAATATGTCTTTTTACAGTCTTGGTTTTCTGCCTATTTCCACTATTTTCTTTGAAAAAGTCATTTTCATTGTTTCCCTGCTCTTGTAAATCCAGGCACAAGGATGGATGTAACAGAAAGAAAACTGGAGAAAATATAATTTTCAAGAAAAATAAAGCCTAAACAGTTTTCAGGATTACCAGGATTTGTGTAAATATTAACAGGTTGAAATATTCCCTTCGGAAGGAAATGAAAATATTAAATCCATATATGTTTGTATATTATGAGAGTGCCAAATAGAAGGAATTCAGTAAGAAACCCAACACCCTTTGTTAGGTGAGGGTATTTAGTAAATCATGTTTTATAGCTGAATGTGGATTAGACAAGCCATAACTAATTTGTCAGGTTTTGATTGAATGCCAGTATTTTTTATTTCATATATGACATTTTAATCAACTTCATCTTTGACTGAAGGCTTGCTGGAGAAGGGGTTTCCTTCTGACCTGTCCCTGTTTTTTAACAGTGAGCAAAAAAGGAAAAATGAAATGATCTAGAAGCAAATTGCTGGGTTGGACGAAGTGGGGTGAAAGACAAGGAGAGGATCAAATTGGATGTTGGAGGAAATAAAACCATTTCTAATGTAACTGATTGGGTTCCTTGATGCACTGTGACTTTCATACACTGTGGGGTAAGCAGAGGGCTTCATCAACGTCCCCTCAGTGCTGCAAAACACATGATAGAATGGTCTGCTCATGATTCATTAAGTCCTCTGAAAAAGTGAGGGTTTATTCAAATGCTCCAGCTCTGCCTTGTTCCCCTCGTTAGTGCTAAGAGAATGGCAATGAGCTGAGAAAGAGCAGAGCTCCTTTTGCAAGCACCCTGATTTACAGATCCCCCGTGCATGGACACTATCTTTGGAACATCCATTACAGATGTCGGGATCCCGAGTCTTTAATCACTCTGGTGTTAATTAATTCCCTATTTGTTACTGTGGCTGGCTGGACACTGGGTGTGCAAAATTCTGCATGTGAAAGTGCTCAGTGTAATCAGGTAATACCTCAGTGAGGTGCTGCTCAGCTGGAACGTCAGGGGGTGCCAAGAAAAGCATTGCAAGTACCAAAAAAAAAAAAAACCCAAAAAAACCACAAAAAACCCCACACCCAAACTAAAAAAAAAAAAAAAAAAAAAAAAAAAAAAAAAAAAAAAAAAAAAAAAGAAGGTGGGAGGGAGAAGAGTGAGATTGTAAGGTTTTCTTTAGACCTGGCCAATAAGGAGCTACTTCTGCAGCCAAAAATGTTCAGGCTCTCTCCTAGGAGCTGCATTGGTTCTTTCTGTCCTGGGCTGTGCTTTCCCTCTGAAGGACCAACTGCTGCACAGGTGTCCTGTGTGCTGCTGGCTGCACAAAGACCTGCTGTGGAATCAATGAGAAACATCCCAAAAGCATGCAGGGAGGAGAAATGCCTTCCAAGCAGATGACAGGCTGCTGCCAGGCTGAAGAACAGTTGCTGGCTTCTACTGCTGTCGCTCCAAAAAGAAGGGTGTGCTGAAATAATAAATGTTTTGGTATTTCCTTCTCTTCTAGCAGCCTTCCAGTATCCAAAAGGGACCAGGGGAAATGGCCCAGACTGAAGAAGAGTAGGCTAGCATGAGAAGTTGGGAAGAAATTCTCCACTGTGAGGGTGGTGAGGCCGTGGCAAAGAGGGTGTGTGGAGTGAAGAACTGAGGGCCCTGCCAGAGCCCAAGGAGGCAGGTGGGTGCCCCTTCTCAGAGCTATGCGGAGCAGGAACCTAAGCTGAGTGCTCAAATTCATCCCCAAAGCAGCCATTTCTTGCCTTTGAGAGAGCAGGGGAAGAAGCCAGGCACTCAGGGAGCTGCCAGAATTGGTGCAGTGAGAGGAAGAATTAATTATATTTCATCCCAACAATAGCCTTCCATTTTGGTGGTTCTGATTTCTAGATGGATTAGTGTAAAAAGCAAGATTATTTCCAACGAAAAGCTAAGGTTATACAGCAATATTCTTAACAGGACTATGGTTTCCTGTCTCTGGTAATGATAGTCACCAGTTCACCACACTACTTATCCTCAAGAGGGATGCAATTTTTTTGCATGATTTCCATCATATATTAATGGTAAGCCAGTGAATCTTTCAGAAGCATCCAGGGACCTGGTCTCTGCTGTGGGAAGGCTTTTATTGCACTTTTAGAATCAAACAATCTTGTTATTTGAATAACATTTACCCAAGGCTTGACCCATTTCTACCGACAAGTTCATATGAAAACAAACAACAAAAAAAAAAGTGTGAAAAGGAATTTTTCTCTCTGTATGTGTTTGAATGTACACATGTAGCTCCATGGTGTCAAGGTCTCAATTCTCTGTTCTATGCTTTATTGTTGATGACTGGTTGAGAAAAGGAATGAGACAGTCTACACTGGCTTGATAGAAGAATTAAATTTTGTTGAAAATATTTAACTGTACTTTCTAAATCCTTTACTGTGGCCTCCAGACGGAGAGGAGAAGCTGTATAAATTAAATTAATCTGCAGTTTAAACAAGTTCTCTGGTGGTCAATTTAGTAATACCAACCCTGGTTTTGGAACTCTGGTTTTGTGAGACTTAAATTTGGCTTTTGTCAGTAAAATTTGGGTTTTGATGGCTTTCAAAGCTGTAAAGGCATCAAAAAAATTAAACTTGCTATGGTCATGATATGGTTGGGTATTTCAGAGAGTAAGAATGACTATGCACAAAATATACCTGAATAATATAACTTTATTTTGCATTATAATAATTAGATATAAGTAAACTTCATCTAAAAACTTACATTGCTTATGGCTGCTTCAGCCTCATCTTATCCATGCAGCATTTATTCCTTTCATTTTGTTGCCTTTTCATTTTTTTAAATCTGATTAAAAAAAAAAAGAAAAGTGACAAGTTGTGGACTAGACATTGATAGGCAGGATCCTACGCCTTTTTATGAAAAGAAGTTAAAGACAAGATGACAAAGAAAGTGAGAATGGGGTCAGGTGAAGGGGCTCCAGAAAAAAAAAAAAAAATCAGAATAGGGACCCTGGTCCGAAGGAAAAGAAAGAACAGGCAAAGGTCCAGAGACAAGAGGAGCGAGGAATAAACCAGGGGGAGAAGATGGAAGCTTCTGGTAAAGGGAGAGGGGAGAAATATAATGAGTGGATGTCTTTCTTTTTCTTTTCAGTTGCCATCAGCATCTGTTACTGATAATTTCTGTGTTTTTGAAGAAGAGCTGGTGTAGTGAGTGAGTCAGCCCACCAACATAGCCAGCAAAGGGAAGAGAAGAGAACAGGTTGGAAGAAAGGGAAATGCAGGGGGTTTATATCTGATGGTATACACTTTCATCCTTCCCTGCCGCTTGAATAATGCATCCTAATTTGACATGACTATACTGGTCACCAAGTTCATGCTAGGGTTATATAATCACAATCTGATCATTTTTCTTAAGTGCTGCTCAGCACAGAATCCTTTCATGTGGATAAAGGAAAGCGGCTATTCTTTTCCTTGTGATTTTTGGCTTGGGTTGATAGAAGTGTCAGCCAAGAATAAAAATACATTTATAATCTTTAGCCTTTTTCCTTCCAACACTTGTGAGTTGTACTATTATTTCTCCATTGTCCTTCTATCAGCTGACAGAGAACCTGATGTTTATGCCTCTGTTGGTTTAATAGTACACGGCTTTTGTTCAAGTTTGTTGAAGAACGCTCCAGAAGATGAGTGTGGTCTTCAGATTGTGCCTGGCCATATGTGAATGACTGGCTTTTTAATATATTCCCTCTCTACTCAGAGGCACGAAGCTGGAACACAGCCCCATTTCATTGCTCCACCTCTGTGTCACGTGAATTCCAGGACTGGCAATTGCCTCAGCTTCAGTGACTGCTTTTGTGACAAAATTAGGAGAACCACCTGCCACTTACCCACCTACCTTCCTTTTCCAGCTCTGAAGTTGTCTCTGTGGGAAAAACTGCAAGGGGTTTTATTTCTGTGTGGAGTGACCCTTTTGCAATATAGTATTACTTTTCTCTATTTGGCTTTTTTTTTTTTTTAAATATAATGTGGCCACTACTGTTTCAAAGAAAATCTTGCTTCCTCAGAAAGTCCTTGCCAGTCCTTTTTTTCTATAAGTGAAGTAAGGTGTAGGCACCATGGTTCAAATTGCGCTTGCACCTCACCTCAGGATTTAAGTATGCCTGGCTGTGAATTCGTTGTGAGGCTTGAAATGTGAGTGATGCCGCAGCAAAGAGCCTTGTAGGTGTCACCCTCTTTAGGAATGGGATTGCATTGGCAGGAGAGCTGAGTTCCCCTGGACCGTGGGCAATTTAGGCACTCACTAATCAGTTGCTTTTAAAAAGCCAACACATTTCAGCTCCTAGAGGAAATGTGTTTCATGCACAGCATTTTGTGATGAAGTACTGGTTGTGATTTGGGTGCTGCCCATAGGAGTGTTTAGACACTTGTCTACATAAATCCATCCAAAGAGTAGAACAAGACTTACATGAATTTTATATAGGGGATAAACAACTTCCAGAAGAATTTACTGTTACCTGACAGTTGTTTTGCAAAAGAAATAGGTGTGTGTTAAGTACTCGCACAGCTGTAGAGCTGTTAATATAAAAATAGAGGATCAGCTTTGTTTTGCTGGGTCTTACACATATATTGTATTTAAATGCTTGTTGCAGAGACAACCTTTGATTTTCACTGCATGCTTGCTTGGTAGGGAGCTTTTGGATTTCAGATTTTGCAACCAGCAGCAACACACTGAATAGATTCTCCTTGTCTGACAATAGAGTTACTCTCTGTACTCATTTCCTTTCCTATAAAACAGGGAAAATGGGTGTCCTGCATGGAGGGTCCCTGTGCTTCTGCCTGGGGTGGGAATGTCCAAAAAGGGCAGGTTTGCATCTCTGCTGAGCAGGGGATGTGTCACACACTGCAAAGCCAACACGGGCTGGGCTTTGTGTGATGTACAGCCTCGTGCAGCATCCACACACTGAACCCAACATGTCCAGAAAAGTGGCTTTGCTTCGTGGACAAAGGGGGAAAAGGGTGAATCCTGGAAAACTGGGATGACAACACTCATGGCGTGTTTAGAGGGTGTCTTTTGCAGATAAACTCAAGAATGTTTGTGGAGCATTCTGTCTCTAGGTCAATACTTTATTAAAACAAAACAAAACAAAACACTCATCAGGAAATGAACAATTTTATATTTAATGCTGGCTTTGGATGCTATGCAGCAAATAAAGGCAGTGAGCAATTTGTGTAATAGGAATTGTAAATAGATTTCCCTGTGCTGATCCCCACAGAACTTTTGCTCTAAATCTGGCACTTCCAATCTTTTGAATGTCTGACTTTGTGTCCGTAAGCTTTTCAGGATTTGTTTACAGTGTAATAGATGTTTAAAACTAATGATCCAGTGAAATTAGCCTGGTAGAGTAGGGAAAAAAAAAAAAAAAAAAAAAAAAAAAGGTTGGGATTAATGTGCTGGGTTGTTTTTGGAAGATTTGGGATACATGGTAATTTATTTATAAATGCATGCATTATAAGATGACCAGAATTTTTCAGCCTTCAATAAGAGTTGAAACAAGAGAATAGCATAAAGCCCCAAGTAAAAGTCTGGTTAAGTCTTTTACAATATTTAAGTTTCTAGCATCTAAAATGCCTGAGCCTTTATGATGCCTGTTTTCTTTTTAATGTGTGGTCTGGGACGAGACTGGAAGAGAAAGTCATGCTGTCTGTGAAGCTGAGAATGGCTACTTAGCATCCAAATATGTAATTAGGGAGCTTTTCATGCCTTTTTAATAAGTTGTAGTCATTAGTAAATTGCCAGTCTCATACCCCTCAAATGATTCAGAGTCTTTAAACTTGACTGGACTGGCCCAATTCCATTTAGAGCAGATGCTTTTTTGTCTCATTTTATTCTTTGCCTTTTGTTAGGGGCTTCAGCTGCAAGGAGAAAAAAATGCTAGTTGCTAATAAAAGGCAGGACAGTGAAAACACAGCTCCTCTTCTCTGCCAAAACCAGACACAGAGAGCTCCCTCCTCTGCTTTTCTCCCAACTGGAGAGTGAGAGCTCTGATCCTGTGTCACCCACACACTCCTGCCAGGAAAACAGGGATAAATCAGGGATCCTGCCTAAATACTTCTAAAATTGTGTTTGGTGTTTACCTACAGGGACCCTGAGGAAAATGAATGCAAATTAACTAGAGGTATGAAAGTGGATTAAGATGCATTAAAGCTTAACTGCATGATCTCAGAGATGCTGTTTCTCAACATTACCAAGACTTTAATCTCATCAGGATTAATTGACCTCTAGTGTAAATCCAGGCAAACAAAATGAAAATGTGTTGGCTGTGAGTTAAGAGTGCTTATAAATCAGTAATCACTTTTAAATTCATTTCTTAATTAAAAAACTAGTTTATTAATTGCAGAGTTATTACAAATGGACTTTAAAATTAGTTTGGTCACATCACATTTGGCTGGCATTTAAAGTTTTAAACTAGACTATTTTTATGGAATAATTCATTTAACCAGAAAGTTACCAGGTAGATGCCCACAACCTCTACAAACATGAAAATATTCCCATTGTTTTAAAAACCCTGGGTAGAACCTTTTGAGTCCTTTAAGTTGATTTTGCTTTGGCTTGTGGTGTGCAGCAAGGCTGAGGAATCAGTTTTTCCTTTACTGATTTCTGAAACATATATGCTGAAAATCCAACAAGCTGTGCAGCTGTGTACGAGTTCACTCTACAGGTAGATTTTTTGTTTCTCATGAGACCCTTACAAGCAGATAAAATATTGCACAAAATCCCAAGGTATCTGCAAGAAGTGATTCGCTCATCTTTCTGTCTTCTTTTTTTTTTTTTTTTCTCTGTATTCGTATATATGTTTGCACTGAGAAAGTTGACAGTACTTAAAATTAATAGGCTACCAAGACCTTTAGTCATCCTCTCAGGATGTTCTAGATGGATGAACGGAAGTAATAATCTCACTGTACCATTTTTTAATTTATTCCAGCAGGTTTTTTTCCCTGGCTCATTCCAAAAGTGGAGATAAATCACAAGCTATTTTATTTGGGAGATGGGGGAAATAATTAGCTATCATTCTGAAGACAATTTTAAGAACCATCTTAAAAAAAAATGCTCTGAAACCACAAAAGTCTATGAATTTACATGTGCATTGATTTAATAAACATAGGCCAAAGAAATGCCATGAAGAAAGAGTTCCATGGGGCGCTAATTCAGCTAATAATGCACATAGGCATTTTTTGGTGTCAAAGACATGAATTATCACTGTGTTCCTGTCCAGAGAGCCCAGCTGGGCTATCCAAGGGATGGGTATGATCTCATATGTTATCTAGGGCTGCCAGAGATGTGGTTAAACTGGAGGCTGCCACACAGGCAGAATTGAGAAAATAAACTTTTCTCATGCTTGGAACTTGTGCTCAAAACACAGCTATCCTCATAGGATCTGCAGGATCTTCTCCTTTTCCCTTTACAAAAGCTGTTTTTAAGGGATTTAGCCTGATAACTCTGAGTTTATCCGAAGAAGCTCTAGAGAGTCTTGCTGTCAGAGGCAGATGGGCAGGTCCAAGTGATATGGATTAGCATGGTCCTTTATTTTAGGGAGAATTTTACCCAAAACCTGAGATGGGTGTCCCAGGCCACAAAATGCTTGTTCAGCCATTGCAATAATGCAGAAATCATTTGAACCCTTGGGCTCCCTGGAGCTGTGTTCCTTTCTGCAGTAACCCCCGTGGTTTTTCACGTGCTGTCTCTCTCCTGGGTCTGCCTGGAACCACTCTCACAACCCTGCAGCCCCATCTGCCTTGCTGTGGTGAGCCTTCAGTGCACACACTTCCAATCAGGAAACCTTTTGTGGTCCTGCTGCAACCCTAAACCAGACAGCTGACATGAATCCCAACTGTCCAGCACAGCCTGAGGCCCTCCCAGTCGGGCAGATTAACTGCTATAGATTGCTCATTGTTTTTAATCTCCCACCCCGGCTACACCATCCGGGCATGCAGCTTTCCAGAAGGGGAAAGGAAAAAAAGAGAAGAATTTAAAATTCCCTTTTTACTTTACTGGAGACTAAAAATTGTAGCACTATTTCTACCCTTTATGCTTACTAGCAGTCACTTTTTTAGCTTGCAAGGTGCGTGAACCATGGTCATTCCAGGAATGACCTACAGTGAGGCCCAAGCATTTTTCTTTGTTCTGCATCCTGTCCAGTTTCTGTCATGTTAAATAAAAGAATGAATTCAGGTGGCTGTGATGGTTTGATCCCCACTGAGTATATCTGAGGAGTTTTCTGAAGATGTTGTCCCCAGTGTGCTGCCACTTGGGTAGCTGGATCATGCCTTTTTCCTTGTTTGTTTTTTTGTTTTTTTGTTTTTTTTCTTTTTGTTCTTTAACTCTCATAGCATGAACATTATTTTGCATTTAAGTCACCTTTGAAAACAGTATTGTGGTTGCTGTCACTGATTTCTCCGTGCAGACCTCACTAAAGAGAGGCAGAGGCTCCTTCAACAAAGATGACACTTCCATGAAAGGAAATAGATATAAATAAATATCAACCTACGATGACTTTTAGCTTATTGCTTGTCCTCTCTTGAAAGGGAGAAAACTCAATGAAGTGCCTGAATCCTAAAATCACGTAATAAGGAGATAATAATTTTTTTCTCTACATCTCTAAGGATGATAAGGGGAAACTCAGAAAGCCTCGTAAAGAAAACAGTCTTCACAAATTATATTAAACCTCCTTGAACCAGAGCAGGTAAATTGTGTGCTTATACAAAGATGACTTTGTATTTTCAGATCCCAGGAAAATGTGGACACCATATGACAGAACAGGCAGTACAAACACGAGATTGTTGGAGAGCCAGGCTAGAAAGCAGAGTTAAGGATGGTGCATAGAGCAGTAGTCTATAAATCCTGTATCCCTGACTGCTCTAGTTGTCTCATTTTGCTGGCACTGTGCTATTATTACACATTTAATGATAGCTGCTTGTAAGCTGCTTACCAATCATATCCACACACACCTGCTCAGACATTCCTGACAGCTCCCTGTGTATTACTCACAGAAGCAAAATGGAGCTCTTCCTGTTGGACACATTTTCCTCTTGGCTCTGATCTTCTGCAACAAGGAAAAGGGGCAGAAATGATGTTTCAGCTAAAGCTGAGTGAAATGAATTGAAGCTGGGGACACAAACTGCCATTTCCTAAAACCTGGAAGCTTCCAATCAACATGAAAATATTATCCTCTAGTTACTCCGTATGGCTCTTATTTTGTCATTGAAAATGAGTGCAATAGTGAGTCTGAGCTACTGAAAACACGAGATACATTTTAGACACTGTTTTTCTCTCTCCTGAGCAGAAGGACCCTGCTTCCTTCCATAAAGAAGTTAAAGAGGAAAGGTTAACAACTTCAGAGTTTCAAAAATCAGACTTTTCCCTTTACTTCTTAGAAGCTGCAGGGCTGACTTTGGGCTCCTCATTCTGATCTTCAGAGGCTTTTCCCCCTAATGTTGATGATCAGCGAAACCTTTCAGTGAATCTTGAATTTCAGTGAATCTTTGGTGCTTTGCACTTCCTTTGAAATAAAAAATTATTAATATATACAGTTCATCCCTAACTTGCAGAGTATTATATCTTGGCTTCTCACACCTTTCCTCAGTGAGACTTCTCACCCTTAGAAGAGGGAATTGCAACCCATCCTTGCCAGTCTCAGTGCCTTTCCTTCAGCCTCCTTTGGATGTTATCTTGGCAACTACAAAATGAAAGGAAGTGCATGGAAAAGTGGTTGTTTTTATAACCCAACCTGACAGAAGTTTGAGCAAAGCTGTTTTTCTGTCGTGTATTTGTCTGGCACATATTTGCCCATGAAATTCCTGTCCAGGTGTTCATCAATAGAACTGTTATTGTGTGTGACAGTTTGGGCAATAGTGCTCTGTTGGCTTGTTTCTCTTGAGATGATTTCAAATAGAGTGGGCAACCAAGAGAGGGAAATGCAGTGATTGCACCCATGGGCTGGAGAGCAGGGCTCTGCCACTTTGGCAGTTTACAGTAATTCAGTGGTGTTTATGATGATAAGAAAGCAATTTGGTGAAAGTGAGGTAAAGCAGCCAATACACAGAGAGATAAAACTGCAGTTAATTCAACCATCAGGAAACTGACCACTGAAAAATGTTCCTGATACGTCATTTTGAGTCAGACCAGGTTGTGATTTTACTCAATCCACTCCTTGTCTAAGTTTCAGTGCTAAAAAGACCATTTGTCAGAGTGTCACTCAAACAAACTATGCAACAGATACAAAGCAACCACAGTACATTGCTGTGGTGGAGCAGGACACAGAGGCCCTTGCCAGTAAAGTTTTTCTTATACTGTTTGTATTTCATCAACCTTTCCAAAAGATAAAGATGTGATGTTGGTGGGAAACAAAATCCAGTAGTCCAACGGTGTTTATCAACTGCTTAGAGCCAGAATTGTATGAGAAGTCCAACTGAAAGTGAGTAAAGACAATAAACAGAATGATAGATGTACTGGCACCTATTTGCATGTTATTTCAAGTCGTTGACAGGCTGGGATATGGCCTGTGCATACACAAATGTGCTTTTGCCCTCACGTTTTTGCCAGGCATTCTCTCTGCAAGCAGCAGTGTAACTCTGGTGCCTACATTCAACAACAACAACAAAAAAAACCAGTTCATGAGAATGCTGTACTAGAATCTTGCACACGGGCCATCCTGCTTTCCCTAATCATCAACAAATAGGGAATATTGATTGAAACATTTCCAGCAGATTTAGTCATCAAGCAAATGGTCCTGGTTTAGACAAGGAATTGAATAGCATTGCAACAAACTGTGCTTTAAAGCAGACCTTCAAGACCAAATTCTGGGGTTTTTTCCACTTGACAGGTATTTACACTACCAATACTAAAACTATAGCATGAACATTCACCACAGTGAAATGCTTCAAAACATGATTCATAACTAACATGGAAAAAAAGTGATGGTTTTGGAAGATAAGGCAGTGTATAAAAAGTGTAACAAGACAGAATCTCCTCCATTTCTCCACCAGCTAAAGACTGAACTGACAGAGAAATAACCTTCTGTTACTGGAACTGGATATTTGATGTTTTGAGGAGAGAGAAAAACTGTGTTATGATGTCAGGTAATTTCTCAGCAGCGAGGAGGAGGACAGCTAAAATCTGGGCTGTAAGTCTGTCAAGTTTCTGGAGTTTAAATCAAGTAACTCTGGGGCTATTACAGGTAATATGGTTATTAGTAAAAAGACTCCCTTAAACTGTAGACCAAGAGTGGAATTTTCCCATTGCTTCCTAAGCACACTCAGATCAGGAGGTGCCTGCCAATTTGTATCCTCCTTGCTCAGTAGGAGAAGCTGCTCTGATGACAAATGGAGAAGGTTCCTTTTTCACATTTTTAAGGATGCACACCCTCTTACACCCACTGCTACAAAGCTGCTCAGCAATGGGCTTTGTATTTAAACTTCCCCTTTAGTGTTCATGTTTTGCATCTGCTGAGGGCATCAAGGAGGGCATCTGGAAAGGATTGGTTTGGGAGTTGTCTTTTTAAAGCCCAGAATGCAACCCAGCTGAACAAAGCCATCTCAAAGATAGATGCTGTTTAAAACAGCAGTAGATTCCTAATAAAGAGACCAATTTAGGATGATCTGAATGAGAGCTGCTGAAGGAATTCAAAATCACTAGCCAAGATTCCTTCTAAAATCCCATCTCTGGCATCAGCCATGCAATAGAAAGCCATCGTGTGTTGTTATGGTGGGAGGCATTTTGCTTCATTTTTGCTGTCTAAACACCCAGGAGAACTCTCTCTGCAGCATCATAACACAGATGGGGGGTTAGACAGAATGAACTGCTCTGTGGGAAATCTGTGGGAGATGTGGAAGTGCCCTGAGCTAGCTGCTGACATGAGGCAGGTGGCTTCAATGCTTACTTTGGGTTAGAAACCTCTCTTCACATGACGTTTTCAGAGCTGAATCCTCCCCTTTGAGGTGCAACTGAGCTGCTGTTGCAGTGAATGACAGCTGGAGATGTCTGTGAAATTTAGGGCAAGTCCACACTGAAATCTTTTAATGGTAGATTAATATTCTTTAGAGACATGACAGCATTTACCCTGGCAAGAGTCCTAATGTAAACAAGAATGGCCTGGCATAAAAAGTGGGGGTTCGTCATTGCTTTTTTTTCTCTTTTGCTCAGGAAATGGGTGTAGGTTGTTTGGACACCCCTTCCAAGTAAATGTCTCGTCAGTGCAGGAGAATGGCACTGTCATTGGTGTGGTGGGAAACCCGGGAACAAGCTCAGAGCAGGGGTTTTGACCAAATTGCAGAAACAGTCTTCACCTGATATATACGAAATGGCATAAAAATGTCACCACCGCCTCTCACAAACACAAAGAAACACCCAAAATCATTTTAGCCTGCAGCCAGGAGTTTGAAATGTGGTTGAGGCCAACCTGCACCAGTGCACTTTTCACAAACTAAGTCTTGGTTTTGGTCTCAGTATCCCCTTCTCCCTTCTGTGCATGAAGGTGCTTCACTTCACAGAGGGGCTGCAGTGACTCGGTTGTTGTTGTTTACTAAACGTTTGCAAGATTAAATGCAATGTGTGAGAAAGACCCGACACAGGGGTGGCTTGGGTCTGCAAGCTGGGTTTTTCTGTGTTCTTCTGTGAAGAGCAAATACCCTTTGATATCAGAAATCACTTGTTATGAATTACTATTTTATTTTATTGTATTTTATTGTATTTTATTGTATTTTATTGTATTTTATTGTATTTTATTGTATTTTATTGTATTTTATAAAACGGTTCTAGAGTAATGTGGAAAGCACAACCCTCTCCGTGTTCTCTGCTTCTCCTTAGTCCTGACACATCAAAGCAGCAGCCACGGGGAGACATCTGTCACTAGTTAATGTCATGGTTGTGGAGGTAGAACCTCCTCTTCTGTTTGGGCCAATGTGGGCAGCCCTTTGATGGATGTGCTCAGCCTTCATCCAGTTTGATCACCCCGTGCAGCCCCTTGTTCAGATCTGCGTGTGAACAAGAATGTCCTGACCTGAGATCCTTTTTAATACAGCAGGGATCCGTGATAGAAACCATCAAAGGAAACCTTTGATCTTTTGACTATCTCTTAGTCATCTGCTGCACAATGCAAATAATAATGAAAACAAAGCTAAGGAGCAGAGCAGCTACATTAAAGAATCAGGCTTGTTGCCGGCAACGAAGCTAATCACTGAGGTTTTATCCTGGCCTCAGACTCAAAGAGAAAGAGGGGGGAGGGAAGAGAAAAAAGGGGAGGAAAAAAAAAAAAAAGCTGTGCTCAGCAGTGAAAAATCTTTACTAAACTGAAATATTCCAGGAACACTGGTTATTTTATGTCAGAAGAGTTAACGAGAGACACAAACATGCACTTTTTACAGTAGAATTTAATAAATAATCATATTCCAGTGGTCCTTGTCTTGATCTAACTTGCACAGAAATATGTATCAATGTAGATCATAATTTAAGTATCACTCAGTTAATCAAACTAAATGAGTACTACTAGAGTCTTCACTGCCTTTCTCTTTTTGCCCTCCCCTTCCTCCCCCCTCCACCCACCCACCCACCCAACAGACCCTTGGGATGGAAAATGTCTTGATTCAGAAAGTGACTGCGTCATTCTAGGAAAACAGTATCTCAAAAATGTGAGTCTCTTTGCTGTAATCTCATTTGGTTTTGTAACATTTTCTGAGACCCCTAAAACCTCAAACAAATGTGTGTGAGAGCTGGGGCCTGAAGAAGTTTGTGTGTGTTCACACACAAGTGCGTGTTTTTCTTCCTGCTTGTGATTTTGGGAATACTGAGGGATTCTTTCAAGCTCTAATGCCAGGCATGTCTGTTTGTAGACTTTCCTTCTCTTATTTTCCTCTTACACATAGTTATTTAAGTGAAATTTTGATCTGAAAAAAAGTGCTTTGATGGTTTTAAATCATTTATTTAGTGACTAGAAACAGAGAGAAACACTAGCAGTTTTCCCCTTCTGTGTGTGTTATTTGTATCTCTGAGCTCTGCTCAAGATGTCAAATTCTCTCAGAGGCTGAAAATGTTGTACAATTTCTGCATCTGATCTGCAGGCCCAAAATGGGTCACTCTTCTGTCAAGGTGACTGGACTGGCTCAGTGGGCCAAAGAAATAAGTTACAGATGTCAGGCAAAAATATCTCCATCACCTCTGTGATGATTAACTCAGACATTTGATCTGTTGTAAGAAAGGAGATTTCATGGGTAAAGAGGACAGAATAATTCAGAATATCAACTTCAGTGGACAGATATTATGAGTTAAAGTCACAAGCCTAATTTCAATTATTCTGAGCTGGAGAGTTCCAAGGATAAACTGTGATCTGGGGCCACAAACACATTTAAGGTTGACAGAAAGAAACTTTCAAAGGAGGCCAAAGGTAGAGTGGAGCAGACAGGTTTGCATTGGGGGGAAAAAAAGCATTTTCTGGGAGGTAAAATTGCTGCAGGTCATAGCAAAAAGTGAAAACTTCTCAATAGAAATTTAATAATAGAGATAGTAGATGATGCAGCAGGTTGGCCAGGAGGAGAGCAGCAGCAGAAAGCCTCAAATAAACAGGAAAACAAGCTGGCCAAAAAACTTGCCTGGATTTTTCAAAAGTTTCTCTCTCCATCTTGACAAACCCGACATCCTCCATAAAAACCCTGCTCCACAGGAAAACTTGTTATCACCCCGATCTGAACTGACAGATGTTGCCTGGCTTCTGTAAAGAAACTCCTGTGCCAGGGTGTGACCACAGGGGGTTGTTTCCTCACTGGGGTTTCACATCAGACAGCACTGCTCCCCCAAACTGACCTCGCAGAAGGACTCCTGGGCTCTGAGCACATCTGTACACCCCTCAGCCAGAGGGAGGATCCCTGGAGAGCAGCAGCTATGGAAGAGAAAGAAGGTGTAGGAGAAAAAAGCTGTTAAAAATATCCAGGGCTCTATCACGCTCAGGAAGTGGAGCATCAGAGAGGAAGGCAAGCAGAGCTGTTAGAAAAAGGAGCTCTAAACCTTGGATTTATCAGACCTTTCCTGACACTCTGAAGAAGGCAAGGGAGGGACATTACCTAAGGTTCTCTGCTGAGTTACTCAGCATAGCACCAATAACAGGCACGTGGGCACTCACAAGAGCTAGTTGCCACTGTTGCTCCACATTAGCATCAAAACACACCAGCCCTTTCACCTGCTGGCTTTTCCCAGGCCAGTCCTGGGGCAGGGTTAGAAACTATCATGAAAAAATAGCCTTGGTAGAAGCAATTTCTAAAAGGAGTGTCCTTTAAATTATTGTTTCCTTTCTTAGAGGGTACAAGGGAGACTTTAGGTGACAGAGAAATAAATCTTGGATTTGCTGGATTTGTTGGTGCAACTGTGTTAGGAGGGGCACAGCAAGTTTACTTTAGAGCTGGATGGACCTGGGCAGACACTCGAAGTGGAGGTGCTTTGAATTTTTATGGTGGCACATCTACAAAAGCCAGAGCAGTTCAGAGGGGTTGACAACGCCATCATTTTTCTTAACTGTAGCTGAATTGGGAGACCTTCAAAAGACTTATTGTTGTACCAGTGCTGAACCCTCAGACTGTATCCAGTGGGCTTTAGGTTGGTTTTATTTTCATATAGGATTGCCTTCCTGATTTTGTTTTCCTGTCTTTTTTTAGCACTGGAGTTTTTCAGTCGTTATTGGCAAGAGAGTGGAAATTTTACTTAAATATGTCATTGGTGGCATTTGAAAGGAAAAAATAAAGGTATTTTAAAAGTCCTGCTCGGATAACAAAGGATTTTCCTTTTCTTTTTTTTTATTAACATCCATGGGCTTTTTGTTGTCTCTTATTCCTTTCTTTCTGGACTTAGAGTAAGAGATTTTTTTTTTGTGTTTACCCTAACTAGCTTTTGTGCCACTTTAATTTCTGTGTGTATTTTTAACAAACCACCATCTGCACAATTAATGGAAAATCCCATTTTACAGAGGTTTTTAAAGTTATTGTTTCAATTGTGTTACAACACAAAGCCCCTGTCCCAGAGAGAGACTTAAACAAAATGCAGCTTCCAGTGTGAGACTTAAACAAAATGCAGCTTCTAACTAAACAGACTCTGAATCCTTCACAAAAATAAAACATTGCCTGTCAGGAATAATATATAGAACTCTTTAATATGAAAAATTGCAAATCTTCAACTGACCACATATCCTGCAGGAGTAATTATGTCATTTCAGAAGAAAATAAAACAGCCATGTTTTGTCAAATATAAGACATTTCACACACTATCAATTTTACAGATATAAATACCTAGGGGCATTCACAAACCCTGTGATCATCAATGGCAAATTGCCAAGTGAGGACAGATTCATTAAACATTAGAAGTATCAGGCACCCACCCAAACCCATAAATTAAAATTTTAAGCCTTGAATGTTATGCCACTGCATACAAGTTAAGTATGTTTGGAGACATTTTTATGCAGCCTAATTAGAACTGGATGGAAATCCCAGTTAAAGTATGATGTAGCTCTTCCTTAGCGTAGTTTTCTTGGCTAAATACAGCCTTAGAAGAGTCATATTCCTTTCTGCAACTTGCTGCAGAAAAGAAGCTGCTGGTAAATTGGGTCCAGAGGACACTGGGAAACTGCTGGGGCTGGATGGTTAAACCAGCCTGGTTTGTTTAGGTGGGACTGCCAGGAAACCTTTGTGATCTGCAGGCAGAAAGAACGAGTCCTTCATTAATATTCTCAATAGCAGCAACTAAACTGCTTTGAAACCAGCTGCTGTCACCAGATGAAACTGTCAGCAGGCTTCTGCAGCTCCTGTTTGAGCAGCCAAACTCTCTGCATCCAGTTTTTAAGAGCAATGTGCATCTCAGCAACCAGATACAATTAAAGCTGGAGCTAAAACAGCACGGAAAGCCTGAGCCTCCTTTCCTCATCTTGTCACCAGGCTACTCCCACCCACAGCAGCAGCCAGGGCAGACCTTTGTGCACTGGACATGGCCAAGAGAACAGCCTGAGACAGGAGCTGCTGAATTTGCCATCCAAGCAGAGATTGTGCACTTTGGTCTGTAGTTGTGGGGACATTGGGGAGTTGAAGATGAAAAGCCATAATTGGCTCTTGCCTTCTTGCAGAGGGAGATATTTTCTTTCCCCTCAGCTGAGCTCGTACTTGGCATTCCATCCAGCTCCAGATTCCTTATTCACCCTCAGTTGGCACTTTGATGGGTACCACTGCACAAGGAGCTCAGAGGGTGGCTCTCAGTTGTGGTCTTTTTCTCCCTTTAATGGGGAAATTGGTGTAACTGTCAAAGGTTCCATATTGTTATGTCAAATCACCCCTTAGCTTTAAAACTACAGCAAAAATATACACATTATTCTTTCTGTTTTTAAACAAAATTTGATCCAAATATTACCTTCTGGCCTAAGGATCTCAGTACATTAAGCTTCAGGCATTAAAAAATATCGGTCTCTATAATTTTGAAATGCTAAGATTAAAATATTTAGAAGTACAAGACAATATTCTTCATATTTCTTCCCACAAGAAGGCTTCCTCTTGTTCATAGCTAAGAGGTAACCATGCAGCTATGCAAAGCAGAGCACAGGCAGTGATGGGGATAAAGGCAGCTGAATTCAGTGCCAGTACAGGTGGGAAGCTGGACAATAGCATGACCAAGAGTGGCCACCTGGCAGCTTTTGCACCAGAGCTGGGACTAAACCCAGGGACCTCCCCTGGCTTTTTTTCTCATTTCCTGGTAAACTTGAACTTAACAGAGCTACTGATAGGTAGCAATCGTTTTTTAGAAGTTGTGTATGGTCTGAGCAATCCAGCAGTGAGTGAAGTGCTCTTTTGGTCAAGTCACCGAAGGGAATAACAGTTATAAATTAATGAAATTTCAGCAATTATGGTTTTCATCCTGATTGTCTTTTCCGAGATAATGATGAAAGGCTTTGGAGGTAGAGGACATGGGGTGAATAATTGATTGTAAAGCAGATTCAGAAGTAGGGAACAGCAACAAAAAGTCCCTGTGGTAAAGATCCTGCAGGGAATGCTGATTGTGGATCATTTTTGTGAAGGACTGGATATTAGTACCTTTCATGGTAAATTAAGGTTGAGTTACTTGGCCTTAGCTCTGTTTGAAGTTCAAACAAATGATAAAGGTCCCTTCAAAAATAACACAGGGAAATTTTTTTTCATGTTTTGTTTTGTTGGGTTTTTTTTTTATCAAATTAATAATGCCCATGTACTCCCCATTTGCCCTGCAGCTAAGATTCGTGAGTGTGTATATGCATAAATGAGAGATACAGGCTCTCCGAATTTACCACAAAAATTAAAACAGGAAAGCAGATGGCAGTCTGTTATTCCATCTGCATTCCACTTAATCAGCTCCTCTTATCAGAAATGCTGCTTAGGAAATCAGTGGTTCTTGTTTGTCCTTTGCAAACCAGAGACACACAAGCTGCTTTTTTGTAAATGTCCTGCTGGCTCACACAGGCAATATCTGTCTATATGTAGAGAAGTGAAAGAAAATAAGTTACCTAAAAACATTTAGAATATATTAGCTAGGTTTAACAGAAAACCTTTGCCTCAGGAGATTAATGCTTTGCCTTGGAGCTTTGCTCCAAGACTGGAGCATTAGTTTTCCTCATTGAGCTATTGTAAAGGAAAAAGTATTAGTGAGAGGAAGGAAGGAAGGAAGGAAGGAAGGAAGGAAGGAAGGAAGGAAGGAAGGAAGGAAGGAAGGAAGGAAGGAA
>VZUI01057090.1:0-37307 GCA_013401135.1 Cettia cetti | reverse complement strand
AACTAACTAACTAACTAACTAACTAACTAACTAACTAACTAACTAACTAACTAACTAACTAACTAACTAACTAACTAGCTGACTCCCACACCAGGAAAAAAGGTAGTAGAAATATTTAGACTCCAAACGTAAATGTAAACTTTTCTTTGCGTGCTGGTGAAAAGGAATTCTATTTGGGGACATAGAGCCAGAAAAATTCAGAACACATCATCAAAGAGAATGGCTTGGGGAAACTCACCTGGCACGTTTGATGTTTCTTGTCAAACATAGAGTGGCCCCGTTTGAAGCGTGAGGAAACGGGGAAAAGTGTGATTTGTCTGACAGGGCCTGCAACCTGATACCTGCAGACCTGCAGGTACAGGGACCAGCAGCTGCCTGCTCTACCCTGCCCTACTCCGGCTTCCCATCTGGGCAGAAATTGCCACCGAAGCCTTCCCATAAATGGCTGCTCTGGAATTCACGACTGGAAGGGGAAATCCTGGAGAGGTGTTATTTCGTACTCAAAGCACCAGGGGGTGCTGAAAAAAAGTTCTGTGTAGGGCTGAGGGAAGGAAAGGGGTAGGGGAAATCTCTGACCTGACAATCCACTGCCTTTGACTGCGTGTGCACTTAGGGTAAGCAAAACACCAAACTAATCCGTCTCCATGTTATCTGCAAGGATTTCTGCCAAACAGGTGTCAGAAAATGTAAACGTGACACAGCTACTAGCTGACATCTGCTGCAGTAAACGAGAGCTGTATTCAAAAAGTGTGGGCATGCACTAAATTGAAATCAAGTCTCTGGAAGGTTGGAGCCTACACACTTGTGACTGGTTTGACTCTAGGTCATGAAATTTAGGGTACAGGATTTATTTTCTTAATGCCATGCCTAAAATCACTGTTGATGTACTGTGCAGAGGAGTATGAATTAAACCTGAAGACTCTGAGTCTTCATTTTTATTATGTTTGCAAAGTACTTGAATGAGATTATATAATGTGGCACATGTGGCTGCCTACTTTACACTAGGAACTCCAGATAATTTAGGGCCGTGCAAATATTTAATAAATGCTTGCAAAGGGAAGCAGTGGTATTTCTAGCTTTTAGAAAAACATATAAGGCCTGCTTATTTCTTTTTTACACTTTTAGTTCTCATGAGTACTTGCTTAACTCATGTAGAAGGTACCTTTTCAGTTTCTTTTTTTTCTTCTCTTTTCTTCTTTTACTTGTCTTTTGAATGGGGATTTCCATGCTCTTGTACTTATGTACTATTTCTAAAACATCCTAAATAAAAATTTCTAAAATAACTCCTGGTAATAAAAGCTAATCTGTAGGGTTGTGAGGGGCAAATTTGGAAGGAGGAGACAAAGATATATTTACTCATACTTATGATGTCTAAAGTCAGACAAAAAATCAGATTTTGTGTTCAAAGTGTTCAAAGCAATAGTTATATTGCAAAGTGTTCAAGTGTTCAGAGATCCAACAAATCTAAAAGTTTGGGAAATGCAGCTCGAACAAAATTCTTGGTCATCTCTGAAATGACCAATAATCTTTGTATTTGGAAGTTCTTCAAACTATTGCTTCCAATAAATATTCATTGCAAGAAGATTTCTAGGTCTCATTTATTTTATAAAAATGAAAAATAGCTGATGGCTTAGCACTTAAAAATTTCAAATTGAGCTGCTAAGTGATTATTTGCACAGTAATTGAAAATAATTATGAGTGTGTGTTTGCATTGCTTATTATTGCTTTTATGGCAAAGAATAGTATTAACACATTTCTTATTATTAAACTAATAATGAGAGTTGGCCCCACAATTAATGCACTTTCACTGCCTGAGACCTCTGTGGCCACCTGCTGTAAGCCGGTGTATGAGTTCAGGAATTATTACAGGACTCAGGGTATTAGCCTTGGGCTAAGAGGCTTGTCAGAGCATGATTAAATGTTCCTTTAATTTTCTGTCTTTTAACAAAAGACGTATTTCTGTGCAATCCATCTGTAAGAGCAGGGCTTGTGCCTTTGACATGTGTGAAATCTGCAGCTGTCAGAATCTTTCTTTCTTGTGGATTTTCAACTTGGGGAAAAAGAATAATGCTGCATTTTCTGTCAAAGGATTGGATATTTTGCTGTGAAGTTAAAGACTGAGTAGTATTTTATTAGCTTACAAAAAAAAAATAAATCTGTGTATGCATTCTCTTTTGCCTGCATGATGTCTGTGTCAGGTGGCACTGATTTCATGATGATTCCCTTGCCCTGATGACAAGTGATCGTGGGGACCCACAGGAACACCTTAGATATGTACATCTAAATAACCACTCCCCATGATACTGGCTTATCAAGCTGGACTCTTGGGAATGTCTGCCCTGGTTCCTCTGGGTGCCCTGCATCTGGAGCTGGAGTGAGATGGAAAAAACACTGAGTTCACAACGTCACTCCTAGGCTGCCCAGTTGCAAGCTGAGTTTTTGGCATGGAAATGTAATCTTGTATCTCTGCATACACTCTTGTGCCTTCCCTGCATGTGATGATCACAGTCATGTGGAGAATGGCAGCTCCATGTAGTAAAACTGCACAGACTGCAACTTAATGCTTATTTGAACTGGGACTATGCCATAGTAAAAGTACATCTTCTTCTCTTCAGTGAGACAGATGATTTTAAAATTGTGCTCCTAGTTTTACTTTCATGTGGAAGGCTAATTTAAAGAAAGCAAACAATTTTAAGCACTTGAAATATAAATATGCTATTTTCGGGCATAAAACCCCCTGTACTGTCATTGGCAGACCACAGACTTCACCTTGTAATTAGGTGATGGTTGGTTTTCCCTTCACTAAGCACTCTGATCTGCAGCCACTTTCATTTCTTATATTGGAACATTTGAAGGAGCTTGGTGACTTCACCTAGCTCAAATGACAATCATTTGTGCCATATATTCGCAGGCAGGTTGCTGGTACTCCATGAGTAGGAGGCTTGAAGGAATAGCATGGCAGTGGGACAGGGTGGCAGCATTCCCTTCAGAGGGGAGTGTGCTGGCAGATTGTCCAGGTCAGCTGGAGAGCACTCTCTGTACTCATCCTGGCATCCGGTTTCAGGAGCTTAGAGATAAACAAGATCAAATAAAAATCAGGTTTTATTTATTTCTGCAACCTGCGGTGATGTTTCATTCTCTAAAAGTGTTTTTGTTTCTGTTTTTGTTTCTTTTCCTGAGTTGAAAAGCATTCACCATGGCCATGTGCTGTGTAGATTTCTTCCTTCTTGACCCAGTACCATAGGTGTGTGCATGGCAAACCATTAGGTCTGTTTCTTGACAGTTTGAAATGGGAGCTGGTACTTGAGAAAAAACAGTGCTGTCTTGCTTCTCTGTGCAGTCAGTAAAAAATTGTTTGATAAAATCACAGAATAGCTTGGGTTGCAAGAGACTTTAATGATCATATAGTTCCAAACCCACTGCCATAGGAAGGGGCACGTTCCACTAGACCAGGTTGCTCAGAGCCCCATCCAACCTGGCTTTGAACACTTCCAGGGATAGGACATCCACAACTTCTCTGTGTGTGCCAGTGCCTCACCAACACCACAGTAGAGAATTTCTTCTGGAAGTTTTATCTAATCTAATCCAACCTAAGGTGAAATCACCCTCTTTCACCACGATAAGGAATGTAATCTCTGAAGCCAATTATTTGTAATAAACAAATTACACAATTACAGAAGTTCCCAAAGCTTCAAATGTAAAATTGAACTGACACTGTAAAAAAGTAACAGCTCTCTAAACTGATATGCATTCTAATTAACTGGGATTTTTGTATTAAGAGAAGACAATATATTCATTTTTACATGTAAAATCTTGAAGAATGTGTAGTCATTGTGAGTACAGCAGAGTATGTTTATTACTATCATTGTCAAAGATAAAGGTGATGCTGCTTTAGATTTGACAGAATGCTTTTCAGGATTGCAAAGGAGTCCATTTACCTAGCAACAAAATACAGTACTTCCTAGGTCAAAAGGTGGCCACTATGACTACTAAAGGGAACATGGTTTAGGTGCTTTAGGAAATCAGCCCCTGTGGGCCCTTGCAGCTGTGCCACAGTTTGTTTACCTCATTACTCCCAGGTGCAATGTCAGCATCTGAATAGACAGAAATCTTTCTAGAGTCAGGGTCTAGACCAGAAAATGAAGAACTTTTCTGCACTGTAGTTGACTATGCAGGGGAAACACAAGTCAGATGACAGGATAGTTTCCAAACTGGCATCTGGCCAGGTTGCTGGAATTAATAAACTTACTCTGGCTAGAGAAGAAAAAACTACAGGAACCTTTAAAGGAAGTATTCATTCATTAGTTGCCTAAATTCCCCTGCTGCTGCCTGATGCCAGATGGTAGTGCCGAGGACAGGCCTGCCACGTGTTACCCGTGCAGCACGGCCAGCCTGGCTGGTGCCTTCCAGAGAGAAGCCGCCTCTTCTCTCCATTTCTGAGGCAGCTGTCAAAGCTCTTAAATGCGCCAGTTTGTCAGCAGAGTTTCTGAGGTATGGACAGGTATTTTCCCTGTTTCCAGGGATGCTGGACCACTTGCTTCCCAGGAATAGAAAAGTTCTGTACCTGGCACTTTTAGAAATGCAATTTTCTACCTTTTTGAGGGGACACTGGCAAAACATTGCTTTGATATTCAGATAAAAGGGTCAGCTATTTAGACAAACTAACATCTTGCAAGGCCTTGGTATTTTGCTCAGCCTGGTTATTTTTCTATGGTCCAAAGAGGAATGGCTACAAATCAACCTTTTAAAAAATATTATTCAGGAAATTAGTACATACACATGAAATATAACTAACACAAGACATCAAAGTAGCTATCTAATAAAACCCAATTTGTGGTGTGAGCAAGTAATGAATAGGATCTCTTGCAAATCTGAAGGAGGTTACAAAAAATCAACTTTTTTTTTTTTGCATTTATAATAAGATCATAAAGTTCACTGCTCCTGACAACTACACTGATTTTTATTGTGAGGTACACTGTGGTATTTTATTTAGGTGGCAATTTCAGCATAGGTACAGACATGTACTAATGAAAAATAGAAATGGCAGGATATTTTTTTTTCTGTTAGTATGATAATACACAAACAAAAAAATTAAATATTCTCCTTGCTAGCAAAACCCCCTCTCCTTTCTATACTGATGAAAAATGACTGTATGTATATATTCCTTGAAGTCTTACCACAGCAGATGAATTTGCAATTTCTAGTCTTGAAATTTTTAATTTCCCATTTACAGAGGGGTGAAAGATATCAATTTGCTTCTTTTCAGAAGTGCACCAGAGCTGTTCTCAAGCTGTGTTTGATGTCTGTTTATCTGCCAGTCTCCTGAAAAGGCACAATCCACTTCAGCTGGACTGAGGTTTGCAAATGAGCACTCACTTTGGAGCATCAGGCCTGTTTTCAATTGACTCATGCATTAGAGACACAGTCAGTCAGAAGGCACAGCTTTAAAGTCCCTAACCACATCAGAAGGAGATAAAATACATCAAGCACCAAGCTTTTAGCGCTTTCGTGAGATGCACAGACTATTGATAGTCAGAGAGCTTCTCTTTTACACTCTGGCTCACCAGCCCAATTTGGATCAGTAGGTGTGAATGATGAACAAAAATGCCACAAGGCTAGTTTGGCTATCTTGGATTAATATGGTTTTGAATTTAATGGGAGGATTTTTGCATGAGGAGATGCTGTCATGACTTTCGTGTGGTGTGAGTTGTGGGGTAAGGAAGGGCTGATGTGGGAGGGAGAAGAACCTATTGGCCAAAGTATATCAGGGTAGAGATTAGCTATATTTTATGTCTGAGGACTACTTGATGTGCAGAATGGGAAAAGTACCCAAAGAGACAGGTCTTCCTCACGTGTACTTTCAGCTAAGAGGGAGAAACTATCAAAGAATAGCAACATGCTAGTATTTAGGGTGAGAACATTTGGCGAAAGGGAGACTTATGAGGGAGGTAGGACAATAACGCAAAGCCAGCAGGCTTTTGGAAAGCCAGACAATAGTGTGCCTGGAAAATATAGAGGAATGATCACATTTGTTTAAAGGAGAAAATAAAATTGTTAGTGAGAGTAAGTAATCCCGTAAGACCAATATAATGCTGATTCAACCTATGGCAGTTTGGGAGGCTGGAAATTGTAGCAAGTAAATAAATCTAAATCTTCACTGTGAAATGGAGATAGAAGAGATGCAAACATTCAGGCTACGAAGAATAGGTGTGAGAGAAAAGCGTGAAGAGTAAGGGATGAACTGAAGGTGGTCAAGCATGGACTGAGGTGATAGCACTGAGGAGTCTTCTATAAAGGCAGTGTTAGTAAGAGTGAGAGAAGTTGAAATCCATCACTGAGTGGAAAGGAAAAGCTAGATGGTGCTGACAAGGCAAAAATGTCTATGCTTGTTATGGCTATGACTCTTTACCAGAAAGGCCAGCTGACTCAGCAGTAGAAAAGTAAGAGTTGAGGACACACTAAAACAGAAAATATTAACTAAGGCAGAGATTTCCAGTTTGTCTGGACCTGACTTGAACCTGGAGGACTGGCTGTGCCCAGCCCTGAGCCGCACCTTCAGGAACGTCTGTCCTTGTTGCAGAAGGCAGGGGACAGTAACAGGTAATGATGGTCCATAGCTTAAAAAAACACAAAGGAAGAGGACACTGACGTTATCGGCTCTGACTACAATCTCAATTCCTAGAAAAGTGCTGGAACAAATACTCAGACTGAAATACCAAGAACACAAATACGGGGATGAACAACAGACAAATGAATGTTCTCAGGACAAACGATTTCAAATCTGCCTAATTTTCTGCCCTGGCAGCATGTCAGGCTCTGTGCACAGCAGTCAGCTTTCTTGATCTCTCAGTAGGACTGCTTGACAAGAAAGTGACATCCTGATAAGCAAGTTGAAGGGACAGAACCTGGCAAGATTCCTCCAAAGAGAGTGCTCAGCTTGGAAGCCAAGGTCTAAGTGTACTGATTAGCTGCATCATGTTGAGCTAGAAGAGTGTGATTTTGTTGCAGCCCACCACACTTTGCATTTTCTTCAGCATTTTCCAAATCCCTTGTAAAGTCAAGTAGAGATCATGTTGGACAGGTTCAAGTGATACTCCAGTGAGAAGAGCCAGAGTTGCACCTAGGATGACGTTAGAGCTTGATATCATTGTGGTAAACTGGATATGGTTTTGAAAAACAAGATGTAGTTCATTAAGGGCACTGCAGCAGTAGACCTGTGGAAGGAATTGTATGGAATAAATCTAGTATTTATATCACATGAGCAAAACTAGTTACAAAAAATTCTTTGGAAAGGTGATTTTTTACAGCAGATCACACACTGAAGTGTCACCCTGTTGTATAAAAGGTAAAAACATCCCACGGATGATATATGACAACATCTGTTAGTTTTAAGACACATAGTGTTCAACCCACAGCTGTCCTGATTTGGACACTGGACTTCCAGAAATAGATAATCATCTAAACAAAATCCAAAGTAAAGAAATTAGCAATTACATATGTGAGGACAAATTTATGGAACTGGAAACTGTAAAGGGAAAAAAGACTGAAGGGAGACTAGATAATTATCCTCAAGCACAGAGTGTATGTAGCTTCATAAAAGAGGGTGTTTTTTCTTTAGGCCTACTTGTGCTAGAAAATGAATTAAAATTGTGGTAGACAATTGACTGAAACAACTGCTAGTAAAGTTTTGATACCAGTATAAGAGAGGAATTGTGACAAGAATGTCACAAATCTCTTTATTCCTGGAAGAAGAGAGGAGATGGTCTGCAGGATCCCTTGGCATATAATTAAGACCTTTGAAACAAATGAAACAAAATTGCGTACTCAAACTGTGGATTGACAGATGAATACACACAGTTTCTTCATCATTGATGGCCCCTACACTAGAAACTTATTTTTGACATCACTTGTGGCTTTTTCTTTGTATTAAGATTTTTTCAACCATATGACTCCTAAGAAAAGAAAAACAGATAAAGGCTTTTCAGAGGTTTTTTATTTACCAGTTTAATCATCCTTCTTTCTGTGTTTGGGGATTACGTGGACACCACATGAGTATGAGAATTTGTACTTTGCAATCTCATGGTTGATTTGCTGGAGGTTTCCTGCTGACCACAGGGTATAGCAAAACTGTTTAATGGCTTATGCATTCTCACAGAAAGACATACATGAGATAATGTATATAATTGGCTCTGTGCTCAGAATAGCAGACTTGCTGACTGGTAACATTTTGGCTACTCTTGTCTTGATGAAACACAATGAACCAGGTGAACCCAGAAATTTTGCTATACCTCTAGATAGAGCTGTTAATACTTACGTGCCACATTATTGCTAAGTTTCAACAAAAAGAACATACAGAAAAAATATGAAATGTGGGCTAACATATGAAATGCTGATGTGCTGTATCCCCAAGTCATAAAAATGTGATAGGATTTGCAGTCTAGTGATTAAAAGTGTTCGATCAATGCAGAGGTCAATCTTTCATAGGCTTTCAGAACATCATTTCTGAAACTAGACTGGTTGGTTATCTTGCCTGATTTGTACAGATTTGGCTGTGCTACTCATGAAAGTTTACACTAGGCTAAGACTATTTTTTTCCTTGTTTTTTAGAGGATGACGGGTTGAGACAGATTGAGACAGACTCAGCCTGTTTTTCCAGGACATTCTCCACCTAAAACAACTCCCCTCACCTCTGGCTCCTGTTGAGGAACTGGGAGATCAGAGTGAGTGGGGTCATGTTAATTTTTTTATTTAATTCATTCCAAGTCTGATGGGTTTTTTTCCTGCATCTCTCTTTTTTCTTCGGAAAAGTATAGAAAAGGTTCTATTAATCAGCAAGGAATTTCAAGTGTTTTCTCCTTGACTCTTACCCTCAACAGGGCTTCTCCTTCCTTGTGAGCAGCTTTGAGGATTCCTTCTGAATGTTCTTCTAATATGTTACCCAGTCCTTGGTTCAGCTGACAACAGGGGTAAGGTCACTAGAAGGCTCCCAGAAGGCTTGCTTAGAGGAAGTCTTTGCTGTGCTAATACTGTTCAAAGCAGCTGCAGATTTAATTAGAAAATTTGCAAGGGAGCTGTTATTTCTAGTGGAAATAGTTAATTAGCCCCATGAAGACTATTGTCAAATAAAGCTGTCCTAAATATGCACTTCCTGTCAACTCAATAACCGTGTTTAAAGTCCTGGAGATGGCTACAGTTTTATTTACAAGGTATTGCATCCCTTGTAGTCAAAGCGATGGTGTGATAGGTGTGGTCTAGAGCATATGAAAAGTTTGAGTCTTTACCTCAGGTTAAGTAATGAAATATGTATATTAGATATCAAGATAATTTATCTTTGGGGCAATTGCAGCATGAGATGCAGCAAACAGGAAGAGTTTGGACTAAGCTGTCATATGAACAACCTCTCTCATCACAGGCTATGAATTTTATTGGTGATATTAATTCCTTTGAAATACATGGCCTTGCTGTTACGAGTAAAATGAGATCAATATTAGATCTAGGACACCCAGATTTTTTTTTTTTTTTTTTGTGATGGATTTAAAACATGTAGCACGCTCTTCCTGATTTGATATGTGTTTGAGCCCAGTCCAAAGTCCAATAATGTAAAGAGGTTCATTTATGTTATTCTCCTGTGGCTTACAACCAAAAAGCAAAAAAAAAAAAAAAAAAAAAAAAAAAAAAAAAAAAAAAAAAAAAAAAAAAGATTATGCAGACAAGAATATGCACGTTCTTTAGAAGAGTTTTTCTATGCTGCAATGACTTTTCATGAAGTAGCCTTTGATCACAAGCCTTTATGATCTAGGGGGAGCCCTAACCGCATCTACTTACCATGGCAGATCTTTAGAGTTTAGTTCTGAATACAGAGTCAGTTCTGCTGCAGCATAGGAGCTTAATCCAAAACCACTCATCTCCCTAACCTCCCCTCAGATAAATTTAAACTGAAAAACTAAGAACACAGGCCAAAAAATATGTGAGTAGGAGTGGAGGTTAGTAGTTGGGTGTACTTACGATTGCAAAGCAATTATATAGCCTGGCTTGCACAAGAAAGTTGTCCTAGCAAATTTTAAGTTATTCTCAAAAGTCCCTTATGGGTGACTAAACATGGAAATCTGATTTTTTTTCATTTTAGCTCTGTTTACTGTTATCTTTGGTGATATTGCTGAGCTGTTACATGATGTGGGTGATGTAATTGGAATTACATCAGGACCATGTGAAGCAGGAGAGGTAACAGTGGCACACAGTGTAGGAAAAGAGACTGAGTGATGCTGTGCAATATCTTCCGCATGGGATGGCAGGGCTGAGCACCAGCCCCATGCCTGGCCTTCCTGCAGCTCCAAGTCATCTTCCCTAAAGATAACTAAGTTCACCCTTCCCAGTAACCTGTCAGGGCTGTGGTATCCAAAGTGTCTCATAAAACATCAGCACTCAATCCACTCAAAACTTCCCCTGAGACCTTTGGGACTCTGAAAGAGCAAATAGCCTGGTTAGCACTCCATGCTGCCATGGTTAATGTCCTCTTTTCCTATCAATGTAAGTTTGGATAGTAGCTCTTGCAGGAGTTGGGGAAGTCCAGAGAGGTAATTGAGAACTTGGAGGACTTGAATCTGTGGAATGAAGGGTCTGGATGCAGGCTGAAAGGAGCTATAGGAAACATGTTTCCTGAAAGAGATATTTAAAAGGGAGAGAAAGGAAGTGTGAATTCTTGAGATGGAAAGGAAATCACAATTCCACTGTAAGTTTGGAAGTTATCCTATGGAATATAGCAGTGAAATTCAAGGAATCCTTAAAAGTCCATTATATTTGTTATTAACTGTAGGAAAAATATTCTGCTATTTTATTACTGTGAGAGGAAGCATCAACACTTTACACACAACACCAGACAGACATTTACTAAAGTCTGTGAAAGGAGTGGGCCATGTCCCCACTAACATTGGCAGGTGGGTGAGGAGGTGGTGGCCACAGCAGGCCTGTGCAGCTCCTTCACTGAGGCTGGGTTAATCCCAGACAGGAAGGCTCAGCAAAGAGCTTCCAACCCAAATTTCAGCCATAGCAACTGCAGGCAAATCATAAGGCAGGGGTAGAGGACACAAGTTTCAATGGAACAGGCATCATCCATCTGGGCAAGTGTAAGCCACAGTGGCTTGGAAAGCCCTAAAAGAATAGATTAAATGATAACTCTAACATTTGTAAACAGGAAAGGATAAGTATTTCTGATACCCTTAGCATCTTGCCAAGATGAAGGAGGGAGAGCCAAGTTTGAAAAAAAGAAATCCTGACTTTTTTTTTTTTTTTTTTACTAGAGAGGGCCCCTTTAAGAAAATGAAATTGCTTTTAAGGACATATTTGTTAAGATCTGTGTATTTGAAATGGGGTTTTGGGGTTGTTATTTTGGTGGGTTTGGTTTTTGGTTTTGTTGTTCAAGCCTTTTCAAGCCCATGGTTTTTACACTTTGTAGGTGACCTATTTTGAAAATTTTCTTAAGGCATAAATAAAAGTTCAAATTTCAAAAATAAAACATGTTTTGTGTATAAGCAATAATTAGGATTTAACTTTTAATTTTAGTTGCTCTAGTTTGGTGTATTTTCCACACTGTCTGTTCATGAACTTTTCAAGGTTTTAATTTTCCATTCCTGGCCAAGGCACTTCTTGATGTCTCAAAATCTTAGAGCTATTGGCATTCAATTGTCCTACTAGAAAACTTGGTTGCCTTTGAATAACAGCATGAAATACTGGTACAGTGTGAAATATTGTAACATGGAACAAACAGGAGAATTACACTACACAAAATTTTAGCTTTCTGCAAGGGGAAAAGAGGCAAAGTGAGAATCTGTAGAATCAAAGATGAGGGAAAAATATACATTTTATTGGTTTAGTTTTGGATAGACTGGAGAGAAAGTTTGAGTGAGAAGAATGGGAAAACACACACAGACATGACTTGTCATCGAAAAAATGAACCCTTTAAGGTTCTTGATGCTGAAAAGTTTTGCTATAAGGAATGTGCTATCAGACTACAGGCTGCAGGATTTTTGCACACCCTTCTGCAGCTGCTGCTGATAGGTGACACCAAAAGGAGAAGCTAGAATAGACTCTTTCTCTCTATCAGGCTGAATGTGGCCTGTAACAAATAGAAAAACACATATCATAAAGGTAATTTTTACTGTGGACAGTGCTTTGAAATGGAGTAATTGCTTTAGCAGTCCAAGGAACAAGCATTTTGATGGCAATTCAGCCCTTCAGTCAGGGCCTCCTGCAACAGCAGCAGTCCTCCCTCTGTCTTTGTGTGGTCTCTGGCTCTCTCTTGCCAGACCACATTGACTTTTTGTGATCATTCCATTAATCACTGCATATGTTGTACAATATTCTTATCAGCTGGAGAAGCAGCACAGCTTTTTCCAGGAAGCACTTTGGAGGGGCCCTACATTCCACGTGAAGTCTCCTAGTGCCAATATGGTCTGGTATGGAATGACATCAAACAAACTAGTGATTTCTTTGGAGTGGGTCCTGGAAACTTGAGGAGTTCTTGATGGCATCTGACATCCCGTTTGCCTTGAAGTTAACATTTTGATAATGTCTAGCCTGTCTCTACCTTTCTATAATTATAAGCCTGGGATTTTAAGCTGTCTAAAAGAGATTAAACTGTTTTCCAACCAGCTGCTGCAGTCTGATGCTTGGCATATGGGTAATGGATAGGGTTACCAATTTGGAAATAAGTATAAAATTAGTAAACACCTTCTGTGGAAAAAAAAAAAAAAAAAAAGAGAGAGATCAGTGAATTTCTTGGAAAACTAGGAGACAAATGCTGTTTTCTGATAGCCATGAAAATTTTTCAAGAGGAACATTTACTTCCTGGTTTCAATTTAAACTTCCATTGCATATAGCACCCGTATTGAGGGGGGACAGAAAAAACGCTGCTGCAGGAGCAGAAGGCCACACCTACACCTTGCATAACTTGTAAAGCATCTCTCAAACCAATGAAGGCTGCCATCTCACATGAAATGAAGGTCTGCCACACAGTCAAGAGATTTTCCTGCTCTTGCAAGGGTTTCACAGTCATTGTGTGTATGCTGGTTATTTAAAATACAGGTATGGCTCTCCCTTAGTTGGTATTACAGCATCTCCAGCACTTGATTCTGAAAGCCATTCTTGATACAACAGTCATAATTTCAGAGTCTGGAACCACTTTCTATGGCATCTTTTGTGCTTCTGTTTTCTGGGGGTGGGAGGAGTGGGCTTTGCATGCTTGGAAAGCAGGGTTACCTTCCTCAGGGTGAGTTTTTGGGGTGGCCGCAGCAGTTGGAGAAACGCAGCTGCTGGGTGGGCTGGCACCAAAACCAGGCACGTCAGGATGCTGCCTCATGCTCTGGCAGAGCCCATCTAACATGCTGTCTCGCAGTTTCTGTTGATGTCTTCAGGAGGACTCATATTGCTAGTTCAGAATACTCAGCATGGTTTGGAAAAGTGCTGTTGTACTCCAAAACTAGGTCACTGGGGAAAATGAGAGCAAATGGAAAAGATCAGTTTCTCAGAGGGGTGATTTCTGTTAAGGCACTACGTGATCTGTTATGAAATGGTTTAGGAGAATTATTTATGCCTGTTGAGCAGTACAAGCAGGTCATCATTTGCAACACATTTAGGCTTTACAAGTGACTGACAGATCATGCTGTGACCCAGTTAGGAAAAAATATAAGCTCCGATACCTGATGGTAGTTTAAATAGTTCAGCACTTCTATATGAGCAATATTCTCTTTCCTTAATGAAATATGAGTTGGCCTTTACAGTTTTTCTGAGGTTCCCCATCCCACTCTCTTTCCAAAGTATTGTTTGAAGATAGTTGTCAAAACAATGTCTGAATAAGATAAAATATTTTATTATCTTATTGGAGAGGAAGGAGGTAAAAATGTGTTGGATGCCTGCTGGAGAACCATCTAAACTAGGACTTTCTTTCTGTGTACCTCCCCAAAAGGTATTCTGTGTTATGACCTTGATATTTTCACTTGATACTTTGTGACCTTGTCATTTGAAGTCAGGTCTGAGTCAAAGCCTTGGAGTTTAATTTGTCTGACTAATAGGTAATCCAAATCTAGTCGGCTTGAATGAAACCACAAACTAGAGCAGTTGAAGCAATACTCCCATCTGCACATTTTCCTTCCCAAAGACACTGGAAAGCCAGAAAAGAAACTGCACAAACTACAAGAAAACTACCTCATTGAAGGAAAACTAGTGAAGGGATGTGAGGAGCTATTTAACCCACACAGGCCTGCATTGATGGTGATGTCTTACGTGCTCTGAAAATTCAGGTTGCAATTCACAGTCTGTAGGTGACCCTATGCTGCTCATGAGAGTGGGTGAAACATCCCTGCTGCTGGACTCTCCTCCATCCAGCTGTGCAGGCCACATCTGCACCTCGGGGCTGAGGCTCCTGCGTGGTGAGGTGAGGGCTGACAGTCCCAGACCCAAAACCCTTGTCCATGCATCTGATGGTTTGCAGAAATGGAAAGCAGACCATGGCAAGATAGATATTTTAGAAATACAGGAATTGCCTCAGCAGTTGCCCAAGTTGTTTCTTAGGAGCTGACTAAAAATCTTCATGTAGGTTGAAAAAATTACCCTAGATCATACTGAATGGAAGAAGAGAGGGAGGAGGTAATTTCATTTATTTCCTGTAGACACTATTGAAAAGGACCAAACATGAATCGAGATGGTGTTTTCTTTTTAGCAGTTTCAGAGCTAAATTAAGCTGAACTTAGATAATAAGGGTACTGCTTTTATATTTGGGGTGTACAAAACTTTTCCATTTAACATTTAAAAATAAAAAATAGCATCAGAACACCAATTTGGAAATGATTCTACTCACTCTGGAATTGTGCCATTTACTTCAATGGGAATAGTTCCCTTAATGAAATTAAATGTGATGTTAGAGTAAGTATTTAATTAAAAAAATCTGAATGCTAATAATCATAAATATCCTATTGTTAAGAGAGCTGCAGAAAAATTCAATGGGGTGTCTAAGAAATTCAATTAAGAGATTTGAAGTACAAAAAATGAATAAAAGAAAAGAGTCAATAGACACAGGGGACTCTGAAATTTCCCTCTGAAAATGCAGAGACACAGAACTGAAATTATTTTTGTCACCTCCTGTGTCTGAGAAGTTTATCATTAAATAAGGTTTTCTTCAAACTCTGTATACCAGATTGTGATATTGCTGACTCTGATACTCATTTCAACTATCAATTAAGAGTAATTCTAATCAGCTTCTTGTAAAATATATACAAAATTGAAATGAGGCTTGTAGTTTCTGCTGTTGTAAAATTTCCTTGACATTTATTAACTCTTCTACCAAGGCCTTTCACTCGTTACTACCTGAATAAACGAGAAAAGGTTATGCATACTGTTTCAATAGTGTTTAAGAAGTCATGTTTAGACCTTTTCCATATAGCAAATCTTTCCTGTACATCAGTGACTACTATGTGATTGTCAAACTCCTACAGATTTGCGTAAGAGCTGTCTGCTAAAACGGTGAAATATGGTAGAAATGCAGTGGTTTGGATTTTTTTTTCTGTTGAAGTGACTGAATGCAAAAACAGCTTTATTCTCTGTAGGTGCTGACTGAGCTCTGGAAAAGAAAGTTGCTGCAGAAAGATGCTTCTCTCACACACTCCTACCCATGGCTTCAAGCCTGGGGGTACCCTGAGAGCACATGGAGCACCTCAAATTTCATCCACATCAAGTTCTGCTGTACGCAGTTGATGGCAGCAACTTCTGTTAGGACCACAAGAGTGAGAGGAATCTGTGGTGTGCAGAAACTCGTGTCCCTGTCCTGAGTGTCTCAGTCTTGGCCCAGTTGTCACTCAGATCGAGACGCACTAGTGGCAGCTGTGCGAACTAGTCCTTTGAGACCCAAGGGTTGCACACCTGCGCTGGTGGCAGGTTGTGTACACCCTAGGGAACACATAAAGAAAATTGGGGAAGATTAATTTACCTTTTCAGGAGTCAATCTGCATGGATTCATTGACTTCACTGGAATTTTTGTTCCTCTGCAACAAGATGAGGGAAAAGACATGGCTGTATGAACTAGCTGCAGCTGAACTAAAAATGAAAAAAAAAAAAAAAAATCTCTGCTGTATCACAGGCTTCAGGCTGCAAGAGCCTACAAACATTTGCAGTGTAGCTCATCTTTGTTCTTCTGGTACTAAACAACTCCTAAAAATCCAGATGCTGCATCTCAATCCAACCTGCTTCTGGAATGAAGCCAAAATGCTCTTTTCAGATTAACAAATTGCTATTAATTTTAAAGGCTGTCCCATACATATTGTAGACCTACCAGAAAAATAAATCTTGGCTGCAGAAATCCATAGGGTTACTAGGTTCTCAACGGATGCTGACTCCTTCACAAAATGTCACTGATCTTGGAAGGTCACTGAATCCTAGAATCATTAAGGTTGGAAAAAAATCTTTAAGAACATCTAGTTCAGTCATCCACCTAGCATCACCATCATGTTCAACATTAAACCACATCCTCATGTTCCATATCCACATTTTTTGAACACTTACAAGGCTGGTGACCCCACCACTTCTCTAAGTAGGCTATTCTAATAACTGACAATCCTTTCTATGGAGAAATTTTTTCCAGTATATGGTGTAAAGCCTTCCCAGTTTAATTATGGTGTTCTATCCATAGGTCTCTTTCTTGGCTGTGGATCCTAAGAGAAATCAGATATTTTTGTCTATCAGGGGTATGACAGTTGAAGGGCAAAACCGAAAACACGCATACATGGAAAAGCCATTTGGTAGTTTTAATAACCTTTTTTCACTCAGGTTGAAGAGCTCCACATTCGTAGTTGAGTGTTTTGCTTTATCCCTGAGTGGACATAATGGGGATTGAGTATGGACTCAACAGGCCTACTCTTGGTAGGCCAAGGAGGAACTGGTGTGGGTCTGTCAGAAAGAACCTGCTGTAGGCTGGTGCACAGCATCGTGTGGGACTCCCTTCTCCTCTGCCAAGTACAGGATACCTCTTACCACCACTTCAAGAGGAAGGAAACTTCGGCTACATGACTAGTTTTTTCAGTCTTTTCTGCTATATCCCATTTCCTTCACTTGCAATATACTTTTTTCTTCTTCTGTGGAGCTTCTGAATATTTCATACAACAAACACATTTAATTTTCCTTCTGTATATAAAACAGCTGAAAAAATATTTCAGCTGCTATTATTTGCATTAGCTAATGAAAAATTTCCCCATAAGTTCCCAGTTAAGTGTGATAGTTCTTGATGTAAACAGCACTTTGCCCACAAAGGTTTTGAGAATAGAGTATTGCTGTGTGGTGAGTGAATAGGAGTTCTGGAAGATATACTGCAGACTCAATGGTCAATGTCTGCAGACATTTTATTTGCTTACTAATTTTTAGCCAATTTATTTCCTGGGTGTTGCTGCTTTTTCAGTTAGGTATGCAAAACAAGAACAAGGATATGTTGTTAAAATGTTTTAACAGTGCTATCCATAGGATTTCCATATCTATAAATGGGAACAGGTGTTTTGCAAATGAAGTTTGAGAAAAGCTGTATAAGCTATGAAACAGCGATATCTTTTAATTAATTGTAAATTTTTCTTAGCTCTGTTCAGATGATACTTTTTGATAGGGTCTCAATAACTCAAGTAAATAGAGATGAAAACGCTTGACTGCACTTCTACGTTTAGAAACTGCTATATTTGTTGTGACTGCAAATACTTCTCCTAGGTTTCTTTTTGCTTGCCTTTGAAAAGAACCAATTTTTAAATACTGTGACATGGTTCACAAGAAAGGCAGTACCTTCAAGCTGGTGACATAATTCACTTGCCTAAGGTCTTAATATTTCTTGCCAAATAAAAAGAGTCAATCCTCTACAATTTTTACAGAAATAAAGATTGCAATTTTTTCATTTTTTGGGTTTAAGAAGGAGATGTTGCTCATGCAGGGAACACATGAATTTTAAAGAAATAAGCCATGTTGACACTGGCCTAGTCATTCTTTGACACTGCTGAACTGATGACCTGCACTAGAGCTCACTGTTTGGTCCTTTCATACTACTTTTGCAGAGACAACTCTTCATTCAGTTATGTTTCAAAGCAAAAAAACAAGTGATTTGGGATCTTCTAAAGCAGTATATGTGCCTGCATAAAAGCGTGTGGGCTACTGCATCTGTCTATTGACAAAGAAGAAGAAATTAGGTGTTATGAAGATCCATTTTCTTCTGCTATTTTTTGGTCAGATTTTACATTATGTTCCGATTGAAAGAAATATTCTGTCTTCTTAATGGAAGCTAATGAGTTTGTGCAAAACTTTGCTTCATTCTGAAAGATTTGATTAAAAGAAAACACAAAAGATTATTCCAGTTTGTGGTGCTAAAAACTTATATTCTCCCTGCAATCGAGATGAGAGCCAGGTACACACTGGTGTGTAAATACAGCTGTGTAATTGCAGGAACTGAGAGTGTTGTCTGCAGAGTATTGAGAAATGCACAAGAAGTGGTCTAGACACACACACTCTGGTTCTAAAACATCATTCTGAGTCTAGACTCCTCTAAGAATGTGACACACCAGCATTTTGGGTCTAAACCACAACAGTCCTGAAATAGCAGGTTTACAGAGGGGATTACATATTTTACTGGGTATTTTCTTACCTGGAAAAATCTCCTGAGCTCTTTCTGCAGCAAAAGTACTGGTGGGCACTCAGGAATAGCCTGAGGGGGTGGGGGAGGGTGGTGTCTCTGCTTGTTCTATCATCAGCTTATCATGCAGGTTGAGGAGCTACTCCCAACACCCTTGTGGCCTTAAATACTTTGAAATGCTGTGCCTGGTATGACAAAAGTTCACATTTTTGTGGTTTTGTTTCATCCAAGTTACTCAGTGAGTGTTATGTGGCTGTCCTTGTCCTGCTGGATGAGGGAGCATTTCTAGGAACGTCATGTAGCAGAGCAGAGCAATGGGAGGGAGCTCATGGCAGCAGAGACACATGAAGTGCAGAAAGACTTGTTTTATGATCCCTTTGTACCAGTTAGTGAGAGTGATGTATGCAATTTCCACTTATCTCAATTTCTTTTGGTTCTTACAAAACATCTTTTCTAAGAGTTCTGAGAAAGCTAAAGTCTGCAGTGTATTTTATTAAGACTTTCCTTAGGCGGTAATTGAACTGGGAAAGGCTGATGGCTTTGCTGAAGACTCTGCACCAGAATGCAGAGACTTGAGCAGAGACCACATAGAGACGTGGCTTAGTGAGTCAAAAATCAGTGTGCAAGTGACTAGTGGAGCTGTTATCCGAGGGGTTTTTTGTCACCATTTATGAAATGAATACAGTCAGGTAACATAGAGGTAATATCTATGCTGAGATGGGTGATTTTGCACGGCTCCAGCACAGTCTACCTAAACCTGTTTGTAAGATGCTTGGAAATTTCCCTTCCAAGCACTGCAAGACTGCACAATTTTTAAACATCTTAAATGCTTGTCAGACTGAAACTTTTAGGAAGTGAGAAAACCCATATAGTTGAATGAGATAAATCTGTAGTATGTGAGCTTAACAAAAAATTAAGACCAAAAAGCTACATTTGTGAAGGAAATTTTTTTGAGATCTCTCTGTAATCTGGAGTTTCAGAAATGAAAGAAAAGAGGTAGAAATTAATCCAGGCTTTAATGCAGCCTCTGGTTGTAACCTCTTTTTTAGCTAACTCAAATGAAAACATACCATTCTCTAGTGAGTCAGGGAGCTCCAGGAGACAGAGGCATTTCAGGTACTTTACAGGTCTTTCAGCATTACAGAATTTTGTGTTAAAGATAATATCAGAAAAATTACCTTTCATTTTATGAATTAGTGTGAGTTCTCAAGGTTTTCTGGATGAGCTTTGTCCTTTCCTTTAGAAAGCCACAGAATCAAGAACTATTGCATCCATCTACAGGCAAATTTATTTTATTTTAGCATTACTGCAAATTCTCTTTGCACTTAAAAGCTTGATGTCACCTTTAGCCCTTTAGAACAAACTCACTCCTATGGGAAATGAAAACCTTTCTAACTGAGTTCCTCATGAATTCCCACTTAGGCTTCTTTTACCTCACCTCTACCTCGTTTCTCCACCACATGGGTGATGAGTGAGCCTTTAGCTTGTCCACCATGTTCCAGGTTGTGCACAAAATAAAATTCTTAATCCAGAATTGTTAAGTGTGCACTCAACCACATTGCCATGTGCCATGCCAGTTTTGCCAAATCTATATTTGGGATGTTGCTATTGAAACACCCTGCTGAAAAAAGAAGAGTATTTGAAGTAATGTCACCTGGGCCACTGAGTTTTTATAATGAAATGAGATTCCATCAGTAAAAGACGGGATCTAAGAGGAAGATGTGCTAGTACTTCTGTTTAAATACACACTGTTCCTTGCTGTTTTCCTGTAACAACCTCAAATATGCCTTCCATTCCCAGGGTCTTTACCTATAGCCTGTCATTAACAAGAGTTAAGAAAGTAAATATTGATGGATCAGGAAGAGCAAGCTTTGAAGTCCAGGGCCTGGTGACTAAGTGCTTAAACCAACAGCAGTCTACAGCTTCCAGATTTGTGAAGTACGTTAAAGCACAAAGTCACAAAAACAGGGAAAAGGAGCTCTTTCCACCTCCTTTTGTTTACTCATCCAGGATGGTCTCTGCTGGCTAGGTTTGTATGCACAGGAGTACCTGGGTACTTATCACACATACATAGTCTAAATATTTGTAACTTTTTTTTTTAGACTCTGATGTGTATGAGCAAGCTTTCTTTCTCCTCACTGATAACAGAGGCTTACTGGCTGCCATCCAGGACTTTTGGAGGAAGTGGTTTTATGAGACACCTGGTTTCCTGCCCAACACTCTGGCAGAACTCCAGGCCCTGCAATTGAATCTCCAAGATGTATTTGGAAAGAAAGTTCTCACTTTTATTCTAGCACTGCTTTTTGCTTTGATTTCTGCTTGTCATTAGGTTTACTGCATGTGGTGGAAATTTGTCAAACACTTAATGTAATTTCCTTCAGTGCTAGCTTATATGTCTCAGTGTTTTTGCCTTCCCCACTAGTATTGCATCTGGACATCAAGGGCTTCTTTGGTTTTCTTGTCTTAATTAATTTTAAATTCTACCTTGCTTGCTATTTTTGCTGTGTTGTTACCTTTTAAGCATTTCCAGGATAGTGCTGGGTAGCAGGAATTTCCTAGTAAAATATAAACCTTGTTGATGAAATATAGATACTGCTGGGTACACCACTTTTTATTGGTTTCTTTACCAGAAATAACACTAAAAAGCAGCAGAAGAATGTAGCCCAGTTTTTTCTTAGTGTAAAGGCTGCTCTGGGGTTGCTTGGCACCTCCCAGCCCTCACACAGATGCTGACTGAAAGCAGGACTCGTTAGCGAAGGGCAGTGCCTGGTGCTGCTCTGAGAGTGCTCCCTGCAGTGGGGACAGACCTTCCCCACTGATGTCTCAGTGCTGGGTGTTCCATTACGTGAAACCCCAGCAGCTCTCCCACTGCTTGGTGTCGTTCTGGGAAGATATGTGCAGTGATAACCATCAGTATGATCTCTCTCCATTTGCATTGGTCAGTGAGATTTGCTTTATTTGGATTTTTAAATAATGATTTGGTATTTTCCACCATGTGGGGTTTTTTTCCCTCTACCTTAAATAAAGTGGTACAGTCAAGTTGTATTTTAAGCATTTTTTCTTTATTTGATTGTCTAGTGTCATTTTGTTGTTTTTCAATTTCTTAATTGCAGCACAGGATTTAAAGTTAGACAAATAAATGAAGCGTAAGGGTAAAATTTACCATTACTGAAGAATGTTTTTTTTGAATTATAATTCTGTGAAACTCAGTGAGTTAAAAGGTCCATTTTTCTAACCAAATAACATGCTAGGCTTTCTACTGAAAGGACCAATAATAATTGGATTTCCATGAAAAGAATTATTTAATATAAATGCATCCTTGTAGTGAGAGTCTCTTCAGCTCTTTACATTTCATTACCAAAAGAAAGGACATTTCAGGGAGGATATAATGTATTAGCATATGATGAACAGAAATAATGTCATACTGTACCTAAGGTAAGACTGAATTCAGGAGTAAAGTTAATTTACAAATACACAAACTCCAGAACAAATGATGTTTTATAGAGTTTTCACTATGCATCTCCAAAGTAGCAGGCAGTTGCTCATCTTTACAAGTTTCAACATCTCTGACACACATACTTTTCCAGGAAAAATTGATGTGCCTGAAATGCGTATTGAACTCACATTCATTAAGTGCTCTGACAAGCTCTGTGAACCAATGACGCCAATGACAGTACCAAAACTTAAGGGTGTTTAGGGATCAAATCTACTGATTGCATAAAACCAAACATGTAATGCTAGTATATTTAGACTACATTGAGTTCCGAGTTTAAAAATCCTTGATGTGGCCATTCACTGCCTTCCTCATACCTTCAGTACAATCTTTACACTATCTTCAACGTCTGTACAGGTAGCATGTAAGTAACTATGACATTTCTTAATAAAGATTTTAGCTGAATCACATGACAAGTTAAAAGTCCTTGGAAAATATACATAATTATTATATTTCAAGCAGTAATGATAGAATAGTTTATGGTTGTGCCTTTGCAAATGTGCTTATTTCTGTGCAGGGTACTGTGCTTTCCTGATAGATAGAGTTTTTACCAAATTTGTGATTTCCTTACTTTGTATCTTCCATCTAAAAATGTTATGTTGTCAAGCTTAGGAAACATCCCGAAATTAAGTTTGTTTGCTTCAGCATAAAACCTTCTTTCTTACCAAACCCCTGAACTTGGAAAACAAAACAAAACATGGGTCCAGAGATCAAAGATATCATGAGTTTACAGATTTTCTCTTCTTTCCATACATATTACCTTTGATTACCTTGTTTCTTTCCACTTGAACAGGACCAAGATTAATTTAATTAGTTTATAGGGTCAGGGAAAGAGAGTCTGGAATTGTGGAGTCTATAGCTCCCTATGCTTTAAGAAAAGTTTTACAATGGAAAATAGTCACTACATGGTAATTTTCTAAGTTTTGTCCTGAATAACATCAGTCAGTCCAAGTTTCCCCTTCAGCTGTTTTGTTTCTCTGTTGTCATGGGCTCTACAACTCCCCAGGACTGCCCTTAGGAGTCAGAAAAACAGCTTAATCTTCCTAAGCTAATGAACATGTTGTTACCAGTACGTCATGTAATAACTCCAACTCTCCACTCTGAGATTGTTTATAAGCATTTACTGTTATGAAGTGCTGCTTTCTGGTCTCTTTCTTCTAGTAAAAGACCAAAGAAACCAGCTGTGGAAATGACACTCGAATGTGATTTGGGAGATAAAGGTCTGATGAAGAAAGTAGCTCTGGAGAATATCTATGGTGGGATGAGTGGAAAGCCTCCCTCATATGAAAACAGTACAGAAGAGTTGATTTTAGCCCAGGAAACACAGTCAGCAGAGGACTTATCCTTCTTAAGAAGGTAAATAGTCTAAAGAGGAGGTTTGACTCTGAACAAAACACAGGCCTGGATCTTTCTGCATTGAGCCTCCATGGAGCAGATACCCATTTCTTGAGCTCTAACAGTAGAACCAGCTAATTTTTCTATGGTGCAGCTTTTTACTGTTAGACTATTATACTGTGAAAAGACCTACAAGATCAGTGGCAGAAGCAAAAATAACCTACACCTAATTTATTATATACAACTCTGACACAGGCCACAAGACTGGCTTAGTCTGGAGCGGCACTTCAAACCCATAAACCCAGCATCTTCAGCTGGAAGTTACACAAGGCCTTTGAGAAGAGAACTGGGGCTTTCAAACCCATACTCTTTCCACATAGGATGAGGGAGTGTTTAGTAAAGAAGAGCAGGAGCATTGTTACAACAAGCCATACCTGGTCCTGGTCCTTTAGGTGGGATGTTTTTCCCATGGATTCAGCTCTTGTGCAGGCTCAATCAGGTGGCAAGTTGGGTGAGTTTATGGAGAAAACAAGTCATATCACTATTCTGAGTTTAAACTGAAATGGTAGTGCTAAAAAGAGCAATGTTTCTGGATACAAATGTTTTATTTATTCACAGTAACTAATATTTGTGTTGCCCATTCAAAGAAAAAAAAAAAAAGCAGAGCAAATTGGGGTAAGAGTGGACAAGAATCAGTTAACTTATTTTCCTTTGCTGCAAGGGGAAGAATTTTACAGATTATCTTAAAAGCAGTCAGAGTCAGTACTGCACACAGCACTGGAAACTAAAGGGTTCTTTCCTTTAATCTCTTTACCACTTTCTATACCATGCATTTGTCATTCTCTCCTCCAGACACCTGACCTTGCCTGAGTATTCAACCTGCTGGTCTCTTGCTAGTGGCAATTAGCTGAAGCCTTAAAATCCCAGTTTTGTATTTCACATATACCTGGAGCTAAACTTTTTGTGAATTCAAAGAAAATCAATATATTTTATCACTTCCAGGTCTAGTGACGTGGGCATTTTTCTTCATATTAAAAAAAAAGTTTTTCAAGGCATTTTTATATACAAGAGTATTTATATATAAATCTAATTTACAAGATATTTTGTTATTAACAGGTTAATTAATCTGAAGCTTTCTCCCACTCCTACATACTCCTAAGAAATGTAAAAATTTTACTCACCTGTCATGTCTGTGTACACAATCTTGGCTCATAAATGGAGTGATTGGGAAGCAGTATATTATATTGTAACGCATTCTTTTCTGAGCTGTATGAGTAAATGCGGGTGCTCATCTTAGCAGCAAAATTATCAGACACAGTAGCAGCACATGAATTGTTTGGTGCTTGTGGAGATCATCAGAGACATGCAATTGCCCTCCATAATGGCAATGTGACTTTCTCCAACATCTGTAAGAAAAATGTTAGTTCAAATGCTTTGCCTACTATTTCCACATTGCCATCTTTGTAATTTCTAATCTGTATCATCTACCAGGACTTCTGCAAACCATTTAACTTTATCTTGTGAGACACCATTTTCTCTAAACTAGAGAGATATATATTTGACAGGTGGCCCACTCAGTGGATAAGAAATTAGCTGGAGGGTCGTGCTCAAAGGGTTGTGGTCAATGGCTTGATGTCCAGGTGGGGAGCAGTGACTCCCAGGGGTCAAGTACTGGGACCAGCTCTCTTTGACATCTTTGTTGGAATCACAGTCCATGGGATCAAGGGCAACCTCATTAGGTTTGCTGATGGCACCAAGCTATGTGGGGCAGTCCTCATGCTGGAGGGAAGAGATGTCATGGCATTGGAATGAGATGATTTTTTAAGGTCCCTTCCAGCCCAAAAAAACTGTATGGTTGTATGACCTCAGCATGCAAGAACTCCTTTCCTGAGATTGTAACTATGATATGATGTTACTTATCACAAGGGAATCACCCAGTTAATTTACTAGAATTTTAATGTGGAGGGACAAGAAGAGAAACTGGAGAAGAAAGTTACCTAATATTTATTTTAGGAAAAATAAGGACTTATGTGTTTGCTATAAAATGTTAATAACTTTTTTTAATCAACTAATTTTCCTTTTTTTATATTTGTTTTGCAAACATGGAGCACCTGTAAATTCATCTTTCTTCAAACAATGAACCTGGTGTAAAAAGATGGTGGTTATGCATTAGCTACAAGTGATCCATCACTACAAAATTAGAGGAAAAGCAACTGCTTTGTACTTTATTAGAAATCATTTGGCAGTGTTGAAATACAATGCAGTTCCCACAAGGTTTTTAGAAGATGTCCAAACTGAGCACAACATGGGTTCATATTTTCAAATACTCAGTTCATAATAAGAAGCTAAGAGGTGAATCAGAACTTCCTGTAATGATTAATGGATAACAGAGAGTTCTGGTTCTCAATTAGATTGCTCTTTTATGCCCCTTTTCTTCTTCCTCTGATTAACTACACTTTCCTGAAAATACTGTTCTCTTCTTGGAAATTCAAGAAATGACTGGTCAAAAACATCATATGAAATTGTTGTCACATCATGCTCTGCTTTCAGATGCTCCTAGGCTGCATTCATATTCAGAAAAGTTAAACTGCATTCTCTAATTGTACACTCCATGCTTATTTCTGTCATTTTTACCTAGGAACCTCTTGTTAGAAAAAACAAATACCTGTTTCTAAGGTAAAGACTGTGAATCTGGCAGAAATACTAATTTCAAAATGTCTTGGAACTCTGCAGCAAAGAGTTTGTCTATTTTCTGTTCATGATTTACATTTTTGCTAGAAAATTGAATTATCTATGCATATTATCTGTACACCTTGCTCCATCAACCTGTCCTTGAAATTGCCCATCTTACACTCCCAACTTCTTTTTGTTCTTGTCTACACACATGCTTTCTGTCCTCAAAAATACTAGCTTACTAACTCTCTTTCTCTCGATACCCTCCTGGCTTTCTGCTATATTGCAAAAGCTCTAGGTAAACTTTACAAAAGTGAACAAGAAAAATAAACCATGAATTATTAATGATCATTAAGGAACTTTCAGTCTTACATGAGCAATATTTTATGTAATCTTACTCACATTACAAAACTCTAATCACTGTTTTCATTTCACAGACAAGGAAAATGAGACAGAGAGGGCCTGAAAGACACACAGGATTACATGGCTTGTCATTGACACAGCCAGGGTTCACATTTGGGATTTCTTGGTCTCAGGAAAATTTGAGGTTCTCTGCATTACCAGCTATATTTCTGGCTGCAAATGACTGGAGTAAACAAGTATGCTTATGGTTTGGAAATTTGTTAACTTCTTGTTTGTTTGTTTTTCTTCTCTTCTTGGCAGTCTCAGGAGACTAGATTCATGAAACAGATTCATGCTAAACCTTTTGGCTTTCATCAAAATTAAAGTGGTCTGTCTTTTGTGAAGGTCCTCACAAAAGAGTCTCTGGTTCTTGTCTAAAACATTCGGTTTTTTGATCCTGAAAGTGATACAGAGTAAATGATTCTTAGAACAGCCATAGGACAACTAGCAGAAAGATGAAAACAGAACATAGGTTGTGCCTACATATTAATCCTTTACTTTGGCCTTTGAAATCCAGATCTCTGCCTTGTGGTCTGCCTTGAGAGGCTTAAGGAGCCATGTTTCCTAGGAAATGGATGATACAGAGACCAGAAAGCAAAATGGCCTCCTATTCATTCAGAAAAGATGGGAGGCATTGAGTGTTTGTGTTCAGTTTCTTTGCAGTGAATGTTATCCAACCCAAATTATCTGTTGTCTGTATTATCCTACGTCTTCCTGAATACTATGAATGTGTTCACATACTTAGATTTGTGCCTGGTCCATTATACCCCAAATGCCCAACTATCTAGTTCTAGTTTCTTCATCCCAGCCATAATAAACAGTGATACCTTTTCAGAGGAGTCTGAAGAAAAGATAATCTCAGGAAATGTCCTCTGCCATACCAATGTGGCATAATGTAACAGCCAGGACCTTTCCATAAGTTATGAACTATCTTGTGCAGCTTTTACTTGTTGGAATTAATTTTCTCTTGCATTTGTCCTGTCCTTTCTTCTGTGGGATACTAAGATTCAGATGAGTTTCAGATGGCTTTCAGTGCCTGCTTTATTATTATTTTTATTACATATATGTCTAGATTTATCTGAGAATTTCTGAAGCAGATAGAAGTCTGTCATTGGCAAAAAAATTTATGTCTTCTTTATTTGGGCCTTAAACATTGAAAAGAGTCTGTCTAAAGGGAGAGTCAAGTGGTTCACAGCTATCAGAGCTAAGTCATGTCTGTGACTTAGATCCATGTAACACTTTTATTCCTGGTGACATGAATATGTCATCCCTCACATTCCTGTGAAGCATTGCAGTTGGTGCTGTAACCAAGGAGGGCCCTCAAGGCAGAATGAGTGTGCATCCCGTGGTGAGGGGTGGCTGTGGGAAGAGACTGTCCTGCCTCTGAGCACTGTGATGGCTCAGTGTGCCCATGGGAAGTGTCTGGGGACCTCCAGTACCCAGGCCATGCTGCCAAGCTCTCAAACAAATGTTCTCTGAAAGCAGAACCAGTATGCAACACACTGGTGAGGACAGGGATGCAGCATTATATGACTTGGAATGAACCAACTGGACTAGCACCACAACTAGGCTCTGACATTTCCTTTTGGAAAAAAAATATTCTGCTCCAAGAAATGCTATGTCTCCATAGAGGAAGGAAAACCATTTGTGCGTGTAAGGTAGGACAAAAAGAAAGCATTTGACACAGTCTAATGCTCAGTTTCATTTATCAGAATGCTGTTCATGTGATGAGGAAAAGGTCTAGAAATAAAAATCAATATTTTAAGTTTTGTGTCAGAACTGTGGTTCTTTGGCCTGTCAAAGTACTTTATTTTTACTGATTTTTATATTTTGGAATATATTTGAAAACTAGTTCCTTTGCTCATTAAGGGATAAACCTTAACAATGAAATACTGGATTTTAGGGTATTTATTTACACCTAGGAATTTCTGTGTTAGAACTCTCAGTTCAGCACATTGAAAGGAACAAATTCCATTAACAGCTCCAAGTATAAGATAAATTGATATCACTGAATGACTTGTTCTTACAGAATATCACAGAATCACGGAATGGGTTAGGTTGGAAGGGACCTTAAAGATTGTCTCATTCCAACCACCTGCCATGAACAGGGACATTTTGACTAGACCAGGCTGCTCAGAGCTCCATCCAACCTGGCCTTAAACACTGACAATGATGGGGCATCTGCAGGTTTTCTGGGCAAGTGTATTTCAAGAGCATTTTATCTTTGTCCCTTTTTAAAAATATATATACAATGGGATTATAGGTGGAAACAATTATGCCACTGCAAAGTAAATTAAGGTGTGCCAGCTACTTCTTGCTAGCTGCTGCTGTATGTGTTCCTAAACAAGGTAGTTGTTCAGGAATGAATGGCTCAGAGGAATGGGTGAAGCAGGTTGCAGTTAGTGAACAGAGTTGCCAGGGAGGAGCATGAACCAAGGTCATGCTTTGAGCTAATGAAGCCACTGAGAGCTACTGTCACAGCTGATATTGCAGGATCTTGTTCAGTTACCTTTACATCTTAATCTCCTAACTGATCACCTCCATTTTTAATAATGGTCTCCTTCCTTCTCAGACCAGGTCCCATTAATATGCAGGAAGTAGAGGATCACACTGTAATAGCTGGAGAGACTTCAATTTCCAAATAGGGGAAAATGAAGTTCCCATGCATGCTAAATAAAGATAGAAGCCACAGGGCTCTGCACCACAGTCTCTTTGTTCTGTCTTAGGCTCACAAGTGAACCACTGGTTTTGCCAAGGCATGCCCTCCAAATTGCAGCTCACACAGAAATAAGTTTCCCTAGTTGGAGGAGTCAAATCTGTTGAAGCATGAGGGTACAAAGCTAGGAAAAAACCCTCCAGGGATCATGCAATTTGACGTGTAACCTGACAGATAATAAACTTTTTCAAAGAAAATCATTCACTATAGCAGTCTTTGTCACTGTGCTTCACTGACATATTTAAATACCTTTTTTCTGCTCTCCTATGCTCTAACTAAAGCCTATTTTTCTCCTGGTAGTTGTCACAGTGGACACACATACCAGCTGATGACCAACAGTCATGATTCTGTGTGCTGAGCTGGCTACTTGGAGAAATATAAGAAATGTAGTAGTTAAAAAATCACATGTTTAATTTGAAACCTCAGTAACTCCAGATCCTTTATCATTACACTGATGAGCAACCACTTATTACAAATTTCTAGCTTGTGCATTTAATTTCTTTAAGAGTAGGCCTTTGCAGTTTTCTTTGCTGAATTTTTTCAAATATTGATTTCAAATTACCTCACCTGTTTCTTGGGATCATTTTGAGTTCTGGTCCTGTCTTTGAGAAAGTTTACATTCCTCCTGTGCTCATGTTTTTTGGAAACTGTGATGAACACTGAGTAGGACTGCGTACACGAGCTGTTAGTGACAGCTGACATGATAAGATGCAGGACCAGCCACTCTCTGACCTGCCCATCTGTATGCCTGAACTCTTCTGCAGCCTGAACTCTTCAGTGTCCAGCAAAGTGCAGACACTAAACAAAACAACGTTGTAGACTGAAAGAACTTGCTTTTAAGTAGGGAAAAAGGCAACAGATTGATGAAGCAAACTACAAGGGGACCACAGTACGAAATTTTCTGCTTGTAAAATAGTTTCCAAACAATTGCATGTTCTGTAGGGAGAGTGTTGCTTAATCAAGAGATTTGAAATGATGTGGCTGATCCCCTTGAGAAATGGCAGCAAGAGGAGAAAGAAATTTTTATATGGAAGAAGTTTTCTATCCATTTCTGCCATGGTGCAAAAGAAAATATTCCCACTTGGCAATGAGAAAAATTGTTTTCTCCTTGAAAAAAAAAAAAAATTGGGACTGGGTGTGCCAGCTATGGTCTTTGCTACATGAAAAAAATCAGAAATTTCTCTGCTGGTTTTGAACAAAAAACATGATGAGATGTTAATCATTCCTTGCTGGAACTTGTTAGGTTTTAGAGAAGGCAAATAAGTGATAAACGCAAAGATGGTCAGAATCATTTTAGTTCTGGAGTTTGTTTTGCGTATCTAGTTCTAAAGGAAGAAAAATAGGATCTGACAAACAACTTTTCATGCCAAAATGTGCCTGCATCCTTTTTCTGTAGGTTTGGGAAATGTAATTTTTTGAGTTCTGGTAAAATGCATAGCATGGAATTAATAACTTTTTCAGTATTGCAATATAAAATAAAATCTCATCCCTGCATTAAATATGAGGAAGGGCACAAAGTATTCAACGGAATTCAGCAGAAGCTGAGTGCCCCATGCATCCATACCATGGCTATAAATGGCCCTGGATGTAACAAAGGAAAGAGCATTTGGGGTATATATGCATTTGGCATAACAAATAACACGTTACTATTATACTGTTGAGAACCACTCATCCAGTATAATATCAGATTTGGGGATGTTGCCCAGTCAATCAGGACAATTACTCAGTGTGAATAACAAAGTGAAGTCCAGATCATGACCAGGGAAAAAGCTACTGGTTACAGTAGTTATTATTTTGCTGGAATGGACCACATGAAAAAGGAATGACAGTTTTATTGAAAATGATGCATAGGCATCATTTAGATGTTGGATTAAATGCTCTGCTTGAGAATTACTTGTTTTCCTGACTAAAGTTCTTCATATTTCCTGGATGATGCAGCACATTGCATGAGGCATTTTGTCTTATGCAACTTCATGTCACATTACACAGCTGATGCAGACTTATGTAATTATGCTGGCATATGCTGAAAGTTAAACAAGAGGAAACACGTGTTTCTGAGTAGTGAGATATTGTAGTAGAAATAATCTTCCTTTTTTCCCTCAGTTGTGTTAGTTGGCAGAGAACAAAGATCTAGACTTTGTGATGACAGAGCTGTAAGATGTGGGAAGTGATGACACCGGGCTGACTTAGCAATTATGCATTCATGGCCAGACTGAAGCAGGGAAATGCTTTACCCAGTAGTGTTGAGAGGTAAGTACCACTGAGACTATTGCTGTCTTTCCATGTCTCACAAAAGCAGAAAAACTAGGTAGGACCTCAGTGCCTGTGTTTGACCCAGGGCCCTATTATAAGACCATGTGTTATAAAAGCTCAGTTAATTACCAAATTAGTGACATTTCTGTAGATGACACTCTGGATGTATCTAAATATTTCTATACTATTCAATGTATTTTCTACCACCATGTGTTCCCTTGGCTACCTTTCATTCCTGATCCCTTACTGGCTTTCTCAGGAACACCTGACAATGGGTGCTTCTGCCTTTGTTCTCTTTCGTACAGAACAAAAATTGCTGAAGTTAGGAGACAAGCAATTTTCTTGCAGCAGCAACAAATTGTTCTGTAACCTTTTCTCCTTCATATCCACCCCCCTCCTTACCACTGTTAGACATGGGTGCTCTTCCAGTAGAAAAGATAGAAGTTACGTGACTTGCTCATTCAAGGTGCTAAGTGAAAGGCAGGATATCAATCAAGAAATTAACCTGAATGATTATTGGAGAAGATATTCAGTCACACACCATGCAAGATGCTGTTTTTCAAAGTTTGAAGTATCAGTTACCCTGGTATTTCATAAAAGTACTGATGAAAGTTAATTCTAGTGTTTTTTTCTAGAAAATTTTCATTTTGGGTTCACTTAACCAGCTGGGGAAGGAAATTTGAGAATAAATTATAATATACAGGCTAAATTAGTGTTGTGCTGTGTGCCTTGTGATGTGTAGCCTCAGGAGTGCCAGAGTTGCATACCTTTCTTTGAAAAGGTACATTATAACCTGACATTTTTAGTTGCTTGGGTTTGTGGAGTTCTCAAACATTCTACATACAAGGAAACAGCACGTTATGTAACTAAAACTCAAGAGTCTGTGGTGTATACAATACACAGGCATCCCAAAAATATTCTTTTCACTGCCAGTTATTTCAGGGTCAGTCTGGTACATAGGGCTGCTGGGATTCAGTTCAGGCATGGAGTCGCAGGACTTCCATCCATACAAAGTTTAGGCAGCCTGCATTTAGGCCAGCCTTTGACAGAATAATGTGAGAATTACCATTGTTTGTGAGCTTGCTTCAAACAGGTGTAAACAGATGTATTAACAATATTATCAGCATAACAATGACTGTTTACAAGTCCTTATTCATCTTACTCTCATTAAATCTTCCCTGCCATCTCTACAACCCTAAATGATTTGTGACCTATCTATCCCAAATACTCTTTTCACTTCTTGTCCAGCTGCTCATCTTGTAAAACATTTAACTTCACAGTGCTTCTTATGACAACAGCCTTGAGACAGGGAGCATCCCAGGATATATGAGGAATGTGGCCCCCTCTCCCACTGTGCTGCCTGGCATGCAGCTGCCAGCTTTCCTCTCACACTTAATCAAAGATAAAAGTTTAGTAGCTCAAATCTCATTGAAAAACCCCTAACAGTAATGACAAGTCTAACTATTTCCTTAAGAGGGCACTGTTCCTGGATAAAGGAGCCCTGCTATACCCCTACATCCCAACTATTAAGTCCTTAGTCCTCTCTCAGGGTTACTCTTTCTTTTCTGCTGGAATACTCATATAAGTCATACTGCTAGACTTCTCTCTGAGGGCATTGTTCAAAAATTGGGACTCAAAGCCTGCATAAAACATAGTCAAAATCGAAATTTCTTTCTTGTATGAGGCAGGATTGCCTTTCCACACAAAACAAAGGGGAACAAGTGCACCCTCAGCCAATATACAGATGCTCGAGTGGTGCAGTCATACCTGAAGGATGGGATGCCATCCAGAGAGACCTGGAGAAGCTTGAGAAGCGTGTCTAAGTGAATCTCATGAAGTTTTAGAAGACCTAGCATAAGGTGCAGCCCCTAAGTTGGGCCAAACCCCAGTATCAGCACAGGCCTGCGGGATGAAAAGACAAAGAGCAGCCCTGGGGAGAAGGATTTGGGGGTGCTGGTGGATGAGAGGCTGGACATGACCCAGCCATGGGCACTCCCAGCCCAGAAAGCCAAACATATCCTGGGCTGCATCCAAAGCAGCGTGGGCAGCAGGGGAGGGAGGGGATTCTGCCCCTCTGCTCTGCTCTGCTCTGCTCTGCTCTGCTCTGCTCTGCTCTGCTCTGCTCAGACCCCACCTGGAACCCTGCATCCAGATCTGGGGTCACTGCACAGGAAGGACATGGAACTGTTGGACTAGGTCAAGAGAAGCCCATCAAGTTGATCAGAGAGCTGGAGCATCTTTCTGGTGAGGAAAGGCTGAAAGAGTTGGCATTATTCAGCCTAGAAAAGAGAAGTCTTCAGGGTGATGTAATTGCAGTCTTCCAATTTCTGAAAGGATCCTAAAAGAAACACAGCGAGGGACTTTTTACAAGAGGATATACTGATAAGATAAGGGGGAATGGCCTTAAGTTGAAGGAGGGTAGCTTTCAGTTAGATATTTGGAAAGAGCTATTTACTGTGAGGATGGTGGGGCACTGGAACAGGTTTCCCTGAGAAGCTGCAGATGGCCCATCCCTGGAAGTATTCAAGGTCAGGTTGGATGGTGTCCTGAGTGACCTGGTCCAGCAAAAGGTGTCCCTAACCTCAGGAAAGAATTGGAACTAGATGACCTTTAAGGTCCCTTTCAACCCAGACTGTTCTATGATTCTATGAAAAAGTGGAAAAAATACGTCAATGTGGAGTGAAAAAATCTGAATAAGTGATTCATAATTAAAATGCCTAACTTCAATCTGTTGAAAGTGTAACAACACATTTCAAGTAATTTCAAAAATTAAACTACACTTCCTAATTTCTCCCATGAGCTGGATTTTGTAAAGCTGCGTTTCCCCAGGCACCTAGAGGCCTTCTCTCCCACTGTGGCTGATATTTATGGACATTTTTGATTTTATCAAAGCTGCATTTTCTCTTGAAAATAGAATTCCTGTCTGTGTCTACTAGTCATCTCCTCAGGCACTTTCAGAGACTTTACCCACAGCCTGTTTTTCATCCTTTCTCTCTCACTGCCTCTTAATCTTGTGCACAGTTTTGTTTGAGGCTCTATCTCTCTCTGCCCCAACAGTCATGAATCTACTGTCCTGAAGTAAGAAATCACATCTCCCTCCTACTGATGTTGTTGGGTGCCACACTGTTATACAATCCCTACATTCAGTATTCTACTGGCAGGTCTGAATGCTTTCACCTGCCTCTCTAAATTCAGAAAAAAAGTGCAATAGGTGTCTTTGAGGACTGAAGGTACATATATTAGTCATAAAAATGAAGTTTGAGTCTTCCATTCCCTTCAACATTTCCACTTCAGCTTGATTTTTTCCCCCATTTACTCCTAGTTTCCACTGGTAACATTTCAGGGTACTGTAAAAAGAAGCTGGGCGTGCACCCAAGCACGCATCCAGTTCTCCAGTAGTCCCCCACAGCCTAAGGACCCACAAGGCCAGTTCAACTTTCTGTTCAGAGGCTGAACAGGTCAGCTTTGCTCAGGGACAGGGTGATGGAGCTATAGCTCTCTGTCCCTCAGCAGCTGGGTGGGACAGGTTTAGTGTGCTACAGGCACTCAGTCATGCTTAACCTCTGCCCCCCCATCTCTGAACTCTTTAGCTCTTAGCATTGCCACAGCCTCATGAAAAGTCAGTCTCTCAGTAGGACCTGCAGAGATGAGCTGGGAGAGCCAAGGGCATGTCCCTGCGCAATCTGGGGTAGGCAGGGACTATTAGGGGCAGCCCAAAATCAGGTCTGCCTGAAGATGGCAAAAGGGTTTGTTTTCTTTGGCTCTGTATGCCACTTGCCAGCTGGCAAACCTGCACTGCATGGTATAAATTTCACTGCTTAGGTTGGGATGCAGAACTTTGTTTCCTTCCTGGTGTGCTGGTTTTGCTTGCAGATAGTGACAGTACCACCCAATGGGATTCCACTGTGATCTGTAGATGGTCCCTGGGTCACCCAACACAACACAGAATCAGACTGGGAAACTCAATTTGATGATATTCTCTGCAATCACATCTGTTTGTCAAATATTGATAAACTGACTGTTTCTGCTTCTGTTATTTATCTGACATGATTAGAATTGACAGATTTCTTGTTTTGTCTCCTGTTTCAGCTCCCAGAATTATATGGAAACCATTTCCCTGTCTCTGAAATTCTCACAACTGCATCTAATTACTCATTTTTTTTTCCCAAAAGTTATTTTTCAGATTTTATTTCATCATATGATATTTACACCAAATTCACAACTTAATTAACACTTCCACCCTGAAATAATTTGAAATAGATTCCATTCTAGGTTTTGTCGCCCAAATGATGTATGTCTAGTCTCCTGCAAAACCAAGTATAAATTCCAAGACGTCTTCACCCTGACATTAACCAGAAATATTTCTATATCCCATGTACAAACTGATCATTTTCATCTATTCACACGGGATTGAGTAAACTCATCTTCTGGTCTCCGGTGGGAAAAATGACCCTATTTTTCTCCTCCAATTACTTTGCATTACACAGAAACCTGTAAATAAAATAAATAAAACCTGTAGCAGGCAGCTGTGTTCTCACCTCTATTTTTCTGAGCTCATTGCTCTTTCACTCTATTAATTTTAATTAGAGTAATTTTTCAAATGATACATCAAATATGCATCTGTCAGAATTCTTGAATCTCCAATGGCCTTGTCTTTACTTTGCTGATGCCAAAAGTTGCTGTGCAGGCCACGTAGATATTTAATGTCCATAGTTTTCATTGGCTGTGTAATCCCTTACAGCACTTTAGCAACATCCATATGCAATATCATGGTAGTGTGGGAGCTTCTGGAGCTACTTCTGGCAGACTTCCCCACATGAGTCCATGGAGAACCAGGTAGCCACATATGAATATATTATGGTGTGGGCACTTCTGTTTGAAAATTAAGTTCATTTGATATACAATGGGGTTTGCAGAACTGGGTGATTTCTTTCCTCCTGCAGCTGTTGCTCACTCATCCAATAGCATTAGCTGAATTTCCTCCAGCATTAGCAGCATCCTTGGGTCCCTCTGAGAGTTCTGTCAGCTCTTGGGGTATGTGCTCAAGACAGTACTTGGGGCTGCTGCTTCTCTGGACATTGACTTTACCCATTTCTGGGCACATGCTGCTGATCATCTCCTGCTTCACTCCAATTTCTCTTCTAGTTACACGATGCTTAATTGAAGAAAAGGATATGGAATGAGGATGATTGAGAAAATTCAGAGCAAAAATATGAGTGAATTTTAGAATATTCTGATTTGGAAGGGAACCAAACAGATCATTGGGTTGGGATCCTATGCTCTGGGTTAGCCATTGTTCAATTGAAACATATTTTGTGAACTGCTTGGCCAAATAATATTTCTTTAGAAGGAGAAAAGGAAAATGCTCAGTGAACAGTTTCACAGTTCCAGTGAGCCCTGAGCAAAGGCTGAGCTCCAAAATCTTTTCCTGCCTCAGATCCTCTTTAAATACTGTGTCAAATCCTTTCAGATATAGGCAGTCTGTAGGTGAAACAGTTTTTAACAAAGAAAGAAAGGGAAGGGAAGCTCTGGGAAGCTCTGGGAAGGGAAGGGAAGCTCTGGGAAGCTCTGGGAAGCACTGGGAAGGGAAGGGAAGATCTGGGAAGGGAAGCTCTGGGAAGCTCTGGGAAGCTCTGGGAAGCTCTGGGAAGGGAAGGGAAGATCTGGGAAGGGAAGCTCTGGGAAGCTCTGGGAAGCTCTGGGAAGCTCAGGGAAGGTTCCGGGAAGGTTCTGGGAAGGGAAGGGAAGGTTCCGGGAAGGGAAGGTTCCGGGAAGGGAAGGGAAGGTTCCGG
>VZUI01057089.1:0-26474 GCA_013401135.1 Cettia cetti | reverse complement strand
ATCCATCCATCCATCCATCCATCCATCCATCCATCCATCCATCCATCCATCCATCCATCCATCCATCCATCCCCCAGCCCATTCCCTCCCTCAGATCCAGGACATTCCCCCATCCCACTGCTTCCCTGTTCCCATGGAAAGGATCCATCCATCCCCCAGCCCATTCCTTCCCTATGAATCCAACATTTTCCCCATCCCGCTCATTGCCCATGGATCCAAAATTCCCCAGCCCCAAATTCCTTTCCCTTTCCCTTCCCCATCCCATGGATCCCATCCCACCCCATGGACCCCACGGATCCCACCCCACCCTCACCGAACGCCTGCAGCTTTCCCGAGTGGAAGTCGCTGAGCAGGCTGAGCAGCCCGCCCTCCATCTCGCACACGTCGGACACATCCGTGAGGAAGCTGTGCTGGAGCGGGGCCCCCCGGGACCCCCCGGCGCCCGCCCGCGCCCGCTCCTTGCTGGTCCTGCGCGGGGAACACGGCGTTGGCATCGCCCCGCTCGGGGTGCCCCGGGTCCCCCCCGGCCGCACTGACCGGCGGGGCCGCGGCCGCTGCCGGGGCGAGGGCAGCGCGGGCAGCGGCAGCGCGAAGGACGTGCTCTTGCTCGGGGGCAGCGGCCGGGGGGCCCCGGGGGGCAGCGGCTGCGCCAGGCAGGTCTTGGGGCTCCGCTTCTTCCTCCGCTCCTCCATGGCCGGCGCCGCGGGGGCTGCGGGACCCTGCGGGGGACGGACACGGCGCTCGGAGCTGGGAGCCGCGCGGAGAGGATGGCTCGGGGACCCCCGGGACAAGGAGGGGACAGCCCCGGGCACCGGGACCCCCGGGTTGGGGAGTGACCCGCGGCCACCGCGAGGAGCGGCAGGGCTCGGTGGCGGCGGGAGCATCGGAGCAGGAGCTCGGTGCCCGTTCCCGGGGGGGCTCCGGAGCATCCCCGCAGGAACTCGGCCGGGGCCTGAACCGCAGCCGCAGCTCCGGCCGGGCCCGGCTCTCGATGGGAAGGAGGATTTCAGCCCGGAACCAGCCCGGGGAGAGCGGGGCAGGGACCGCATGGGGACCGACACCCTTTGTCCCCCCCGAGCCCCCCCGTGCCCCGCGCGGTGCCGGGACGGGGCAGCTCCGGGGCTGCGGAGCCCCTTTGTCCCCTTTGTCCCCTTTGTCCCCTTTGTCCGGAGCGCCACGACCGGGACCGACCTGCGCCAGGCCCGCTCCGGCCTCCGGGACCCGATGGACGCCCCGATCCCGCCGGACACCCCGGGCTCGCTGGATGCCGCCGGCACGGGCTGGGATTTGCATTTAAAGGGAAAGGGAACTTCCTCCAGGCTCCGCCGGACAGCGGCCGCCCGCAGCACGCCCGGACCCGGCATCAGCATCCCCAGCACCGGGAACGGGGCAGGACCCGGCCCCGAGCCCGCCGAGCCCCCGGGGGGTTCCTGCGCCCCCTCCCGCCCCCCCGGCCCGGGGTTTACCCCGAGTCCCCTCCGGTGTCCCCGCGGTGCCGCGATCGCTGCTCCGGCCCTGCTGGAAGGAGCCGGGAAGGGCCTCCAGCCCTGGCGCACGGACGGGATTAAGCGAGTCCCGTCCCCCCCCCCCGCTTCCAGGCCGAGCGCGGCTGCTCCTGCAAATCCCGGCAGGATTTTAAACCGAGCTCGGACGTTTTGGAGCCGAGTTGGGCACAAGGGCCCAGCCGGGAGGGCGGGGGGTTGATGCCCCCAGGGCCGGGACCCTCAGGCCGGGGGCTCTTGGTGGCCGCAGCGTCCCCGGGAGCGAGAGCCACACGCCAGGAGCTGGGGACACCCCGGTGAGCCCCCGGGCAGGGACACCCCATCTGCACTGCCCCCCCAGCCTCATCCCCTCTGCCGAGGCAGGAGCAGAGCCCTGGCACACCGGGATTTGTGGCCGCCCCAAAGCCCAGAATCTTCCCCGTCCCCACGGTAAAGAACGAGAGACAGCGGAGGCAGCAGCGGGGTTGGGAATGTTTCTATTGGATACAGGATACACACAACAGCCCCCGCGGAGGTTTCTGTACCATAACAGGGAAAGAAAAGGGGGTCTGGGGAATTTCTGCGGGGTTTTCCTTTTACTCAAGTGCAGATCCCGGCTCAGCGCCGCTGCCCGGAACGGGGCGGTGCCGCCGGGCCGGGGTTACATTCATGGATCCTCCCGGAGGAACCGCGCTGACAGCAAGGGGCTGGAAGACAAAGCCACCACCCACAGCTCCAGGGATTGTCCCGGTGGATGTCCAGCCACGGCTCTGTGGAGCCTCAGAGCCCGTCCCTGCTGCCTTCCTTAGGTCTGGATTCCCTGGAGTCCCCTGGAGGAAAAGGGGACACGAGGCAGGTCCTTCATGGAGGGAAGGTGTGAGAGCAGCTGTGGTGCCGGAGCAGAATCCCAAACTGATCCACTGGATGCATCCACGGTGGGGAACATCTCCAGCCAGCTGGCTTCAGCTTCCAGCACGAGGAAGGCAATGCTGGGAATAAAGTCTGTCACAAAGAGAAGCTGCAGCCAGGTTTGAAGCGAGTCGAGTCTTCCAAAGAACAGCGAAAAGACAAAAGTCTTGAGAAACTTAAGGAAAATCCCAAAACCCGGTGCCAGCAGGTCCCACGTCTGTCCCTAAATCCCTCCCGGAACAGGCAGGCCCCAGGGGCTGAGGCAGCGCTGGGGAGATGCTCTTCCAAGCAGAGAGGGAAAGGAAAAGCGTGGCTGGGAGAGCACAGGCACCCCAGGGCGCAGTCCCGGAGCTGATCCCGACTGGAGCAGCAGCTGGAGCAGCACACGCAGCTCTGAGCTCTGATCCTCCTCACTCCCAGCTCCCTGCACCTCTCCAATCCCTGTGCACAACGATGCAAAACACTTGGGAGTTAGACCTTTGGATTTACTGTTTAATACACTTCGTGCACGTGTGCGTTCAGCAAAGAGGCAACTGTGAATCGTAAGGCGGTTTTGAGACATCGGCGGGGCCTGGGAAGAGCAAAAATTCCTGGGGGTGGGACCAGGCACCCCCTTTCCTGCTTCTCCTGGCCCCCATTCCAGACACAAAGCCACGGAGAGCAGGGGACGGCCTCTGGTGCCCACAGCTCACGCAGGAGCTGCTGCAAGAGCCACTCTGGGAGCTCCCTCCTGCCTGGCAGAGGGAAGAGGGAGAAGGCAGCGCTGGGAATGTTCTGGAATTCTCCCAGCTCTGCTTTCCCTCCAGGGTGGAGTCGTTGTGATGGTGCAGACGAGTCCCTTGTCCCTGTGCTGGGACACAGATCCCTGGCTCTGCCCTCCTGAGCCTGCCAGTGACGAGGTCTTGGAGTGAGAGGGACCATCAGCTGAGGCTCCATATTTTCAATATTCACACAGGCAAGGGAGCTGGGTGAGCTCTTTCTGCTTCTCATGGATATCCATAGATAAAGTGTTGCCCTGCACATTTTTATATATCTTATATATATATATGTATGTATATATATATATAAAATCTTTAAAAAAAAAAAAAATCCTCCAAAAAACCTAAACTAGGAAATCTCACATCCCCAGAAGGGCTGTGTCCTGTCCTTTCTTCTCCCCACCTGTCCCAGCACAGGGAGAGGGGGATCCAAAGCAGCTCCCAGGTGTCCCTCCCTCAGCCCAGCCGTGTGCCCTGCCCGGGGCTCACTCGGTGCCCTGCTCAGTCCCGCTCTGCCCCGCCGCTCCCGGGCTCAGCTCCGCCGGCATTTCCGCGGGATCCGGGCTGGGCGTGGCCTTCCCGGAGCTCAGGGAATCCGGAGCTGCCTCGGAGCCGTCCCGGGGCGGCTCCTTCAGGGCCTCCACCAGGTCCGTGTGGGCACACAGGTCCTGCACTTTCTTGTTGAGGTCGTTGCGCTCGGTCTGCAGCGCCCGGCAGAGCTTCTCCAGGCGCTGGATCTTCACCTGCAGCCCCTCCAGCTCCTTGTCCCGCAGGGTTTTCTGCGGGGAGAGAGCACCGAGGAGAGCTGAAACCCCAGAGGGACAGCAGGGCATAGCGACAGCACAGGGCGTGGTTTTAAATGGAGGGAGGGCAGGGTTAGGTGGGATGTTGGGATGGGATTGCTCCCTGTGAGGGTGCTGAGGCCCTGGCACAGGGTGCACAGAGCAGCTGTGGCTGCCCCTGGCTCCCTGGAAGTGCCCAAGGCCAGGCTTGGAGCACCCTGGGATGGTGGAAGGTGTCCCTGTCCATGGCAGGGGATGAGCTTTAAAGGTCCCTCCCAACCCAAACCATCCCACGACTGACCCTAGGGAAGCCTGAGGGGAAAATCCCCATGACCAAGCAAACCTTCAGCCCCCAAAGCACCGAGGAGCTTCTCTGTCCCTTTGCAGGGCCTGTCCTGTGCCCATGCCACCCTCCAGAGCCTCCCCTCACCTCCTCTGCCATCTCCAGCAGGGCCTTGTTGCTGCTCTCCCAGCGGGAGCGGTACATGGTGGTCTCCTTCTCCAGCTTCTTGATTTTCTTGGTCATCTACAGAACCACAGAAAGGGCAAAAATCGAGTCACAAAATGTCCTGAGTTGGAAGGAACCCACAGGGATCGAAGTGCAACTCCCAGCCCTGCTCTGGACACCCCAAAATAAAGCCCAGGGAGAATATTGCAGTGACATCCCACAGGTCCTCATGTCTCACCTCAAATTTTGGGTGCAGACCCCAAATTAATTGAAATTACAGAGCTGGGGCTCTTGCAGCTCCCAGCAGCATCCAGGAAAAAGCATCACCCACCTTCTCCATCTCCTGTTTAAAGGTGGTGAACACTTCACTGCTTTTGGAAAGGGTGTTCTGGAACTCCTCAAACTTCTCTGTGTACAGAGCCAGCTGTGGGGAGAGACAGGGAGCTGCTGGCACCCAGGGCTGCAGAGGGGAGAGGCTGAGCTGCTGCCCTGGGCACGGACAAACAGCAGCAGCTGCTCTGCCAGAGGGAAGCTCTGTCCTAGGGAAGCATGCTCAGGGCAGAGTGTTCTACAAACAGCTCCTGGCTGTGGCAGGACTGCTCCCAGGGATGGGAAATACCCCTGAGCACAGCCTCAGCTCACCAAAACCAGACCCACAGGGATCCTGCCCCTCACTTTCCCAGATTGAGGAGCTTTGGGTTGTTGAGGGAGGCAGGGAAACCCCCAAACAAAAGAGGCTGAGCACACTCAGGGGGGGAACTCACCTGCTGCTTGAGATGGGTCTCCTGCTGCTTCATCAGCTCACACATCCTCTGCGATTCCACAGCTTCCTTCAGCAGCTGGGGAAGAGCAAAGCAGTTATCTGGGACTGCTCCTGGCACAGGGAGGGCTCCACCTGCCCCCTGAAGCAGCCACTGGATGTGCCAAGCTCTGGGATAACACCCAGGGATCCACAGGAAGAGGCAAAAAGCCTCTCAAGCTCCAAGACTTACAAAGTCCTTCTCCCGCTGGTGCCTCTCCTCTGCCTCCTTCAGCATCTCCTGGGCCTGCTGCAGTTTGGCATCCACCAGCTGCTGCTGCAGCTCCTTGTGCTTGAACACCTTGTCAATGTGCTGCAGGGGAACAGCAGGGCTCAGGGCAGAGCCAGAGCCTCCCCCTGGCCCGTGGCAGCAGCAGCAGCAGCAGCACCCACCTCCTCCCTCAGCTCGTACTGCTCGATGAGCTTCTTGAGCCTCTCTGCCAGCTCCATGTTCTCCTGGCGCAGCTTCGAGTTCCTCTCGTTGTGCTGCTCCATCTGCAGCTGGATGTCATTCAGGGTCACCTGGAAGTGCGAGGTCACCTCCTTCCTCTTCTCCTCCTCCTCCCTGGCACGCTGGACGCCCTCCTCCTGCGTCAGGGATGTGTCAGGCAAGGGAGGAAACTCCCCAAAGTGAAACTTCCCAGCACAGCCAGCCTCAGCTATTCCTTGTACCCCTCAGGAAAGGAACTCTGGCCCTTCTCCCTTCCCTTCCTCCAGCAGATAAACCCCAAAACACCAGCTGAGGTACTGCAGGTACCCAGCCAACAGCACAACTACAGCCCTGCCCTGGTGGCAGAGCAGGGAGAGGTGACTGTGCCAGGGGCTGAGGGGAGGGACTCCCCTCTGGAGCTGGGGAGGCAGCAGAGGCTGCGGGGATCACCTTGAGGGTGCGGTTGTGCCGCTGCAGCTCCCGGCACAGGCTCTCCAGCTTGCTGCGTGCCAGGATGGCCTTGCTGTGCTCGCTCTGCAGGTGATCCTTCTCCTGCACCAGCTGGCTCTGCTTCTTCTGCAGGATCTTCATCTGCTTCTGCGAGTTCCTGTGCTCCTCCAGCTGGGAGAGGGGAGCAGAGGGTGTGGGGACACTGCTGAGGGGACGGCAGCTCGCTGTGCCCCCAGGGACAGCTCTGGGACACTTCTGCACAGCCCCAGGGCTTTTCTCCTTCCTGAATCCCCACCCTGCTGCAATTGGAAGGAGCTCCACGTTCCCCCAGCACAGGGAAAAGCCACCCAGGGGCACTTTGGACATGCACAGGCAGCCCCAAACCTCTTCCAGTTCCAGCTCCGTGCTTGGAACTTGGTTAAACGTGGCACGAGGATTTGCGTGTGTGAGAAAACAAATCTGAGCTCCTTCTGCACACAGATTTGCCAAAATTCCTTCTGTCCACGCTTCACAAACGACACCAGCAACACCCTAGCCAGATATCCAGCACTGCAGAGATGCCAGGACACCACAAAGCTCCCTGGAATGTCCCTGGAATGTCCCTCTCAAAGGCCTCCCCCAGCCCCAGGACTCACCAGCTCAGCGTATTTCTTGCACAGAGCTGCCAGTTTCTCCTCTGAGGTGCTCAGGGTGTTCAGGGTCTGCATCAGCAAAGTGATTTCCTTGCCTGGAATGGGAATAATGGAATAAATAGGATAAAATGGCTTTACACGGAGTTCTGGCTTGGAAAGGTGAAAAAAGGAGGGGCTGAGCAGGCACCCAGAGCATTCCCAGTGTTCCCATGGTGGGAGAACAGCTGGAGCAGCTGGATTTTGGAGGGGAAAAGCATCCCTGGGCTGGCTGGAGCTGTGCCCAACAGAGGAGAAACCCACGGAATTCAGAGGCTGCACTGGCTGCATTCCTCACCCCCACAGAACAGGATGTTCCCAAACACATCCAAGGCTCTGATTTCCCCAAGGATGATCAGTGTGGGGTAAAATCCAGTTATCCATGCACTGATATCCTTGGACACAGCTGGAGCAGAGAATCCCTCACCCAAACCCTTGGAGAGCAGAGAATTCCTCAGCTAAACCCTTGGGAAATGGAGAATCCCTCACCTAAACCTTTGGGGAGCAGGGAATCCCTCACCCAAACCCTTGGAGAGCAGAGAATTCCTCACCCAAACCCTTGGGGAGCAGGGAATCCCTCACCCAAACCCTTGGGGAGCAGGGAATCCCTCACCCAAACCCTTGGGGAAGCAGAGAATCCCTCACCTAAACCCTCGGGAAGCAGAAAATCCCTCACCTAAACCCCTGGGGAGCAAAGAATCCCTCACCTAAACCCTTGGGAAAAGGAGAATCCTTCACCTAAACCCTTGGGGAAGCAAAGAATCCCTCACCTAAACCCCTGGGGAGCAAAGAATCCCTCACCTAAACCCTTGGGAAAAGGAGAATCCTTCACCCAAACCCTTGGGAAGCAGAGAATCCCTCACCTAAACCCTTGGGAAATGGAGAATCCCTTACCCAAACCCTTGGGGAGCAGAGAATCCCTCACCTAAACCCCTGGGGAGCAGAAAATCCCTCACCTAAAGCCCTGGGGAGCAGAGAATCCCTCACCTAAACCCTTGGGGAGCAGGGAATCCCTCACCTAAGCCCTTGGCTTTCTTCTTCTCCTGAGCTTTCTTCTGATCCCGCTCGCCGCCCTCCTCTCCGGGCCGGAATTCCTCGCCGCCCTTGCTGTTCTCCTTCTCCCCGTTCATCTCGGGGCCTCCAGGCTCCTGCTCCCCGTTCCTGGGGGATTCGCTGCGGCCCTTCTCGGGCTCCTCAGGCTCGGGGGGCTCTCCCTGCCCTCCGTCCTCCCCCGGGTTCTCCTGGCTGGCATCCACGCAGTAGGTGTTGAGGATGTCCTCCAGCTGCCGGCTCAGCTCCTCCGAGACGTCGCGGGAGGATTTGGGATCCTCCTGACCCAGGGCAGCTGAGGGGGGGAAAAAGGGGAACACAAAGCACTGAGGCTCTGCTCCCTTCTCACCCAGCTGGGGAATTGGAGGGGGTTTTTTCCTGGCTGGACTTGAAGCAGGATAAGCTGCTTTGTTCCTGCTGTCTCCAGCCAGCTGCCCTGACAATGGCAGGGCATTCCCAACAGCCTCTCCTTTCATCAGCAGAGCATGACCAAGCCCCTGACATCTGGCAAGAAGGAAAATTCTCCCCCTTTCCCCTCTTTTTTTTTTTAATTTTTAATTTTTATTTTTAAGGAAAGCAGGTTGTGAGATTTTTTTATTTTTTTTTTCCCCCAGAGGAATTGGCAGCTCGGATCTCCAGGCCTGGGCTGTTTAGCATGACAATGGATTTTAAACCTGGGTAAGAGCAGCTGGATCCCTGGGATCAAACAGGGATGGAGCAGCAGCCAGGGAAGGAAAAATCCTCCAGGCCTGCACACACACAGAAATAGGGAAAAAACCCACGAGTTTTTACCCTGAAAACCCAGGAATTTCTGCCTTGGGAAACCAGGTGATTTTACCCTGAAAACCCATGATTTTAGGATTTTCTGCCTTGGAAAACCAGGAATTTCTGCCTTGGAAAACCAGAATTTTTTACCCTGAAAACCCAGGATTTTAGGATTTTCTGCCTTGGGAAACCAGGATTTTTTAGCCTGAAAAGCCAGGAATTTCTGCCTTGGGAACCCAGGATTTTTTTACCCTGAAAACCCAGGATTTTTTTTACCCTGAAAACCCAGGATTTTCTGCTCCTACAAAGAGCTGGCTACAGCAGCCCAGCCTCAGGCAGAAAAAAGCAACTCCCTGGCTCTTGCCAGGCTCAAAGCCGCCCTCACACATTCCAGGGAATGCCAGCACTGCCCCCAGCCGTGGGCAGGGACAGAACCCCCCAGGGATGATCCCCCACCTTCTGGGGGAGCTGCAGCATCTGGTGAATCTCCCTCTTCCAGCCCCATCCCGCTGCTGGTTCTGGAAGGACGTGGAGCTGCTTTGGTCTCCACTCCCTGGTTCTTCATCACAGCCTTTCCACCCTCTCAGACTCTGCAGAAACAGAAAGGCTTTAAGGACATCTGGAGGATTTTAGGAGTCAGCAGCAGAAGCTCTGTGCTGAGGAAAGCATCTCTGGGTTCCCAGTTTGGGTCAGGATAATTCCAGTAGGAATTCCAGCACCTCCCAACCCACAGATAACAGGATTTTCCCACTGGGCACGACCCCCTCAGCCATTTCTGTCCTTCCCAACTCTTGGATTTCAAACCTGACCCAGAAATCTGAGCCTGCACGGCACGGGGGTCAATTCCTACTGAATTCCCCGGCAGAGGAGAAATCCCAGCTCCTCATGCTCATCCCCTCTGCCTCCGAGGGCTCTGGATATTCCCAGCCTTCCCAGCCTCTGGCTATCTCACTAATCAGGAGCTGGGGACGCTGATGCTGCTGGTGCGGAGGGAAAGAAGGGGCCGTGCCCGGTTCACACCGGGACCAGCCCGGCCGGGGCTCCGGGAGGGAAAACCCGAGGGAAAAGCGGCGGCAGAGCCCGGCCCGTGTCACCACCCACGTGCGGGATCACCGGGGCAGCGCCCGTCACCCGCACCTGCCCCGCGCCTCGGGCGCTCCTTTTCCGCTGCCGCTGCAACCGCGCGGCTCCCGGGCGAGAACCGGGGCTCGGAGGGAGAGGGGATGAGCATGAGGAGCTGGGAACCGGGGCTCGGGGAGGGAACCGGCGCCGCAGCACCCCGGGAGCCCCCGGCCCATCGCTCCCGTGGCAGCGGCAGCCCCGGCCCGTCCAGCCCCGCTCCCCCGCCGCAGCACGGCCCGAGCCGCCCCGGTTACACCGGGAACCGGCAGCCCCGGCCTGCCCCCAGCCCCGTTATGGCCCCGGGCGAGCGGCCCAGCCCCCGGTGGAGCCTCCGCCTTCACCCTCCGGTGACCCCCCCGTTAGAGCAGCCCCGCGCTGCCCCCTCCCCGCACCGCAGTGACGTCACGCGCGCACCCCGTGACGTCAGCACCGGCGGTCTGACGCAGGTGTCGCCTCGTTCCTCAGCCAACGGGCGCTCAGGGCCCGGCGGCGGCCCGGCGCATCGGTGGGTGCCGGTGCCCGCCCGGTGCCGGTGTGGCGGCGGTTGCGGCGGTTCCGGCGGTACCGGCGCTGAGGGAGCGGCTCGGCCCGGGGCCTCCAACGGCCGCGCGTGCGCCCGCCCGCTCCGCCGCCCAATCAGCGCCCGCCGCGCGGGGGCTGCCGGGAAGCACCGGGGAGACGCGGCAACCGCGGCGGGAGGCGCTGAGGGGACTACAGCTCCCGGCGTGCCCCGCGAGAGAACGGCCGCAGAAACTACAGCTCCCGGCACGCTCAGCGCGGGGGGGCGCCATAGGAACTACAGCTCCCGGCCTGCTCTGTAGGCCTGGAAGGAGACAAGGTGGAGGAGGAGGAAGGAAACTGTGTCCTACAACTACCGCCAAGCCCCGGGGTTGAGGAAGAAGAGGAGGACGAGAAAGGAAAGGGAAACTGTAGCCTACAACTCCCGCCATGCCTGGCGCATGGCTACCCCAGGGACAGCAATTCCCGCCCTGCTCCTCTGGAAGCGGGGACAAGCAGATGAGGAGGAGGAAGAGAAGGAGGAAGGGAAGGGGGCGAGGAGGAGGGAAAGGGAAAACTCTGGCCCACATCCCCCACCATGCCCTCCCTAAAGACTACAACTCCCACCATGCCCCGCGCGGCTCCGCCGTTACCGGGCACCGAGGGCTCCTCCCAAGGTCACCGAGCCCGCACCCCGAGCCAGCCCCGATCACAGCACAGCCGCACACCTGCACAGGTGGAGTTTATTCGTTCCACAACAAGGGCTCAGCTCCCCCCACCCCGCACCCCAAAACTGGGTGTTCGCTCCTCCGTTTTTACCGAAATCGTGGCAAAGTCACTCAAAAAGCGCCGAGGGGGTCAGGGAGCTCCGTGTTCACCCGCAGGAGGAGCAGCAGGACAGCCCTGAGCCCGGGGGTTTCCAGGTGTGCCTGCCTCACAGTGCTTATTTACAGGAATTACAGAAATTTCATATATAGTTTTCTCTGTGGCCCAATTAGACAAATATCTCCCTCTCTATAATATAAAAAATACAGAGATTTGCCATTTTTGGAAGTAAAATGTGCATTATCCGACTGTGAGCAGGAGGTAAACCTGAAAACCTGGTGCTGCTGGAGCTCCCATCACCGCTGGCAGGTGGAGTGAAATCTTCCTCCACCCCAAACCACCCCAAGGCAGGAAAACCCCAGAATTCAGCCCATGTTTCTCATGGAAAATAAAGTATTTCAAGTAAAGATGAAGGTGGGTTTCAGCATTTCAGAGCTCTGAGATCAGTCAGTACAATGCAAACCAAACCTGTGCAACAGCAGCTGTGCTTCCTGCTCCAAAAAAAATCCACCCCAGTTTCCCATCTTTGGGCTCTTGTTGCTTTTTTTTTTTGTTGTTGTTGTTTTTAATCCTTGGAAATACCACTAGCAGTTCTTCAAAAAAAAAACAAACAAAAAAATTCTAGACAAAGGGAAGCAGCAGGAAAAAAAAACAAACAAAACTTCCCAGCAGTGAGAGAACTTCTCATTTTTTCTGTCCATTTTCAGTATTTTTCATCAGGGAACTGGTCCTGGGTTCACCAGGATTGTTCCACCTGAAGGAGGAAGGCCAGGGCTAAACTTTGCTCTTGGCATATTAAAGAGTCTTTAATAAAGAGTAACATGTGCAAAAAAAAAAAACAAAAAAAACAAAAAAAAAACAAAAAGAAAAAAACAAAAAGAAAATTTAAATAGATCAACCCACATTTTGCAGAATTACTGTGGCCAGAACAGCTCCCTCCTCTCTGTGTCCTCACCCAACCCAAGGCAGGAGTACCCGAGGTAAGAAAAAAAAACTGCTTTGGGGAGACACCAGCACAAAGAAGAAGCCACCAAGAGGTGCCAGCTGTCACCTCCATGTCCTTCCTGCCTCCAAAGACAACGTGAGCAGCAGCCCAAAGACACAAGGAGCAGAAATTCCCCTTCTCTCCGGGAGGAGCCAGCGCTGGTTGTATTTGTAGAGTTCTCCCAAACAGGTGCAGTTGGGTGTCCAACCTTCCCAGCCAGGACCAGCAGCTGCTCTCCCAAACTTTCCAGAAAGTGGGGGTGTTTTTTTGGGTTTGTTTGGGGGTGTTTTTGGAGGATTTCTCCCCCCAGGATTATAGCTGGAATCCTTCCATGGGAGCCTCGGATTGCTGGAAGATGTATTGCTGCTGGTTCTCGTCCACCTGGGGAGCCACGGCCGCGTCGTCCTCCACCCCAAAGTAGTGCTCGATCAAATCAAAAGCTTTCTGGTAGATCTCCTGGTTCTCGTGGCTCTGGAGGAATTCTATCTTATCCAAACCTTTGGAGGAAAAAAGAAAAAGAAGGAAGAAAAAAAAAAAAAAAAAAGTGGGATGGGATGAAACAAAGAAATTCGCTCTTCATCCTCGAAAGGATTCTGTGAGAGCTGGCAGCTAAATCCAGATATTCCAAAGCTGCCCCTGGATCTCATCCCTGCCAGGCAGGTTGAGCTCATCCAGATGTGATGAGGACAGGCCCTAAAACTACCAAATTCCTAATTCCACTGGAATCCAGATTCTGGATTCCAGTGGAATTAGGAATTTGGTAGTTTTAGGGCCTGTCCCAGGAGCCTCCAGCTTTTGCTGCCCCAATTAAATCCACTGTTACACATCCATGCACAATAAACCCTCAGGAATTCCAGGAATTATCCTTCCAGGGAGAATCAGGACACTCAGAGTAATGAGAGGGCAAAGCAGACACTGGCAGCTCACAGGGAGTTTCAGACCAAAATAGGAACTTGCTCTTCTTCAGAGCATTGAGAGCAGAACAAAAAAAAAAAAAATAAATTCCATCACCACCAAATTAAGTCACTCCAGGGAAAAGCAAAGTCTCCCTGGATTTCCAGAGTAAAACTGGGTACAGCCAGAGCCATTTTAGACCCAGAACTGTCACTTTTTACTGAGCTCAGCTCATTTCTGAGTTTATATTCCCACCTGGTGCAAGCCACGATTTTCAGCTTGGACTCCAGGTCAGAATTTTTATTTCCAAGTCATTTCTCATCACCCACTAAATGAGTTTGAAATGATTTTGGAACAAATATTGGCTGTTTTGGACTATAATAAACCCTTCAAAAGAGCAGAAAAGCAGCCAAGAACCCCTCCAGTGCCCAAAGCCCCACGTACCATAGGCCTCCTCGATGAGGCTGCAGTAGGGGTTGATGCCAGTCCCACTCTGGTTGGCTGCCTGCTCTCCCAGCCTCAGGATGTTTTCCAGCCCGTTCAATGCCACCAGAACAATCTTGGAGTCCATGACAGTCAGCAGGTCACACAGAGGTTTGATACAACCCAAATTCACCAGGTACCTGCAGAGAGAGAGCAGCAGCATCACTGCGTGGTCAGGGGCTGGGAAGCATCACCTCTGCTCCACTGGAAGGCAAAGGAGAGGAGTCCAACTGAAATCCAGAAATTCACCTTAAAATATACATTTACTGCTCTGCAAGGTTAATTTTGATCCATTTGTTTGCATTTGTAAACAGCCTTATTTTCAGAAATCTTTTTTTTTTTTTTTTAAGGAAAGGAGCTGCTTTTGAAATCAAAGGTGCTGCTCAAATTAAGTCCACATTAATTTAATCTGTCATTAAATTTGTCTGTCCAAGTTCATCTGTCAATGATCTGTCATCAAGTTTGGACATTTAGCCTCATCTATCCAAAGAGGGATGGAGAAAGTTTGTGACCAGATTATCCTCATCCAGAAGAAAACTCCAAATTACAATCCAGCTCTTCCTCAGTTACTCCCCAGAATTTCTCCAAATTCCTCCTTTGCCTTGAAATTCCCCTCAAGGCAAATCTCCCAGGAACTCAGCCAGATGTGCAGCAGGATGGAGACCCTCAGGGAATACCTGATCTGCTCAGGAGTCCCTCCTGAGGTGGCGTTGGTGATGGCCCAAGCTGCCTCTTTCCTCGTGCGGAATTCCGCTTTCTGCAGGATTTCAATCAGCACTGGGAAGATGTTGGCATCTATCACTGCCTGGGAAGAGAGGGCAGGGAGAGGGCTTGGGATTGGCAGCACTTCCCAAAAGGATTCCCAGCACCTGAAAGGAAGCTCCACCTCCATATCCCAATGTCAGGCTGCACCCTGCAGTGATTCCTGTGGTTTATTCCTCAGTAAATCCTATTAAAAGCAGATATTCCATAAGCAGCAGGGCAGACAATCCCTGGAATTGCATCAATACTGTGGGAATGCTGAAAGCTCTGCTTCCCTGTGTAGGTCAGGAAAAGGATAATTAAACCTCAACCAGCTCCAGCTCTTCAAAGGGATTGAGGACGGAGAAATAGGGGCTGTATCTACTCTAATTCCAATGATCCAGCCTGTGGAATTCAGTCCATGTGCTGCTGCCATTCCCAATTTTCATTCCCACTTTTTAGCTTGTTGGGCAGCAGCAAATTTGCAAATGACTGCAGAGTAAGAGATGTGAACCAATCCAGGCTCTGAGGGTCAGGGTAAGGAAAAAGCTGCAAATCCTTAATGCTGAGCTTGGAATCTGGGATTGCTGCAGGCAGGCTGGAGAAGACTGTACCTGGATCTGTGCTCTGTTCCCTGCTGTGATGTTGGATATGGTCCAGCACGCCTCTTTCCTGATGGATTCCTTGGGACTGCTCAATAAATGGAGGAGGCAAGGCAGGGCTGAGCAGTTTAGAATCACCTTGGGGAGGAAGGAAGCAGAAATGAGCTCACCAGTGCCAGGCACTGCATTCATTCCCTGCAGGAATTCCCTCTCCTCTCACCTGGGTCTGGATGTCGTCCCCCGTTACGATGTTGCCAACGGCTCGCAGAGCTGGAGAGGCCACTTTGTAATCGTTGTGCCTGCAGGAAAATCCATGCAAAGACAAACCCAAATCCATCAGATCACTGGGATATTCAGGATATTCCCTCCCCATTCTCCCATCTGTATGATTTCCTTAGGATTCCACTCCCTGCCATACAGAACACAGGGTAAGCTGAGCATATTGCCACTGAAAATAAAGCTGCAACACAGTTTGATCCTTTGCAGCCCAACTCCAACCTTCTTCTTCAGATTTTGGAGAAACAGAGCCAAGCTGACTTGTCCTAGCCATTATTCTTTGATTTGCCTCATAACCAGGCTTCCATTTGAATTTTGAGAGCACACAACACTCTGCAGTCATTAAGGAAATCTGGGAAAGGACTAAGTTCTTCCCAGCTGTCAACCCAACTCAAAAAATGGTTGAATTTCAGAAATTTATAAAAGATAATGTTTCTTTTATCAGTGAATTTGTAATTTTTGGGGCAGATGTTGAGGCCAACACAGGTGTAGAGCAGAACTGGAAACTCCTCAGCTCAGGAAGCCAAGCCAGCAAATTCCAGCAGTGAAGCTCCTCCAGATCCTCCCACATCATCCCAGGAGGTTTGGAGTGCTCAGAGGGGACTCAGACAGAGTCTCACTCCAATCTCCTGACAGATACTCACATCAAGAGCTCCACCAGCCTCCTGCACACCCCTGAGTCCACCACAGCCTGGATCTTCTCGTTGGGACCATCGGACAGGTAGGACAGAGCCCAGCACGCGTCTGCCAGCAGGTCAGAGTCACTGTTGAACAACAATCGGGACAACACTGGCAGGCAGGGAGACACCTGCAACAACAGCCACCAGCCAGGGTTAGTCCAGGCCAGGAGCAGCACACCTGCAGGCAAACACCTCCTGCTGACTGCTCAGGGAAAGTTCTGGATGGGCACAGAGCCCTCCTCTCACTCAGCAGCTTCCCACAGCTCTTCTTCAGCGTCCAAAGCCACTCAAGAGCTTCGTTGCTGTGCTCAAATTACACTGAGGAATTCCACTGAGCTTTGGGAGTTCCTGTAACAGAGCTCTGCTCTGTTTCTGACTCTCAATATTCAGACCAAGTTCACCCTCAATCGTTTTATATTTACACTCGATTCAGATTTCACCCCTCACCACAGGCTTCCCAGCTTTGATATGTGGGGTTTCACTTAAAAAAAAAGTGAAAACACGCTGATTTAAAAGGTTTTTGTGTTGCCAAAGGAGGATGAGATACCCGAAGAGACAGCAGGACCTTTAGTTAGGTTCCCTGGACAGGGAAAGAAAAGATATCACAGCTCACAGGAGTTCTGGTTTTTAGCATTTCCAGGTCTCAGAGTTGTTGGTCATAACTGAAGCCTCAAAATTTCAGAGTTCATAAGAAAATGGTCTAGAGGCACTTTCTAGGGAAGCTTGGGCCTGACCTTTATTTGAGGGGTCCAGCAGAAAGGTTGGGAAAAATTAAACATCTAGATCAACCTCAGCAGGAAAAACCTCACCCTGTGCCCTCCACGAGTTCAACAGCCCAAAATAACCCAGACAAACAACTGAACTGGCTTCCAACAAAGCATTTCTTCTCACCTTATCAAATTCAGGAGGTGGACTCTTCCCTCTGCACAGGTTTGACAAGGCCCAGACAGCATTTCGTGTCATTGTCAGCCTGGTGGACGTGGTGAGGAGCCTGAACAGAGAATTAGCAGGGATTATTGTCCTTGATGTGGATGCAGAGGGAACCAAAAGAATTCAAACTAAAACATTTAGCTCCAGTTCAGCCCAGGGAGACACTCCCAGCCATCACCAGAAACCAAGAGGCACCAAGTGCTCAGTCTGAGCTCAGAGTGAGTTCTGTGGGGTGGGGAGACAGGCTGGGCCCTGAGTGACACCAGGAGCAGCAAAATCAGCCATGTGGGACAAAGCCTCGCTTCTCCAGGGCTGGGATGAAGATTACAAGAGCCCAGGCCTGACAGAACAGTGCTGAGGGAGGTGGTGTGAGAAACCTGATCCTACTCCAAACCCCAAAAAAATCCACAGCCCAAGCAGAGAGCAGGAGCTGAGGGACACCCTGTGAAGGAGGAGCACCTGCCTCACCCCCAGAGCAGTGTGAAGGAATTTTATCCACAGATTCCCACTCCTCTGAAGCAGAGGTTTGATTCCCAGGGATCCCACACTGCCAGGGAATCTGTGAGGAATGTTCCCACTGCTCTGAAGCAGGGGTTTGATTCCCAGGGAATCTGCAGGTCCAAGAGCTGCCCATGGCTACTCACATTAATAAGGGAGGAAGAATGGCACAGTTAAGGACATAATCTCTACACACAGAGCTGTCTCCAGCAATGTTCCCCAACGCCCAGACAGCCTGAAAGGAAACAGCAACAGCTTCAGCATTCAGTTTCTAACAGGGAGAAATAGGCAGTGTGCTGAGAAAACAATTTTCCTGTCATTCCAGGCAACAATTTGTGCTGTGCAGCCACTTGGGATCGCTCCATTTTTTAACATGTGGCTGTGCCCACAATCCCAAAGTGAGGAGTGATCCTTACCTGCTCTTGAACATCCTCAAAGTCAGAGTTTAGGAGCTCTATAAATATGGGAACTGCCCCAGCCTCGATGACTATTTTGGTTTGTTGGGAAGTCCCCGAGGCGATGTTCGTCAGGGCCCACGCAGCCTCAAACTGAAACGAGTGATAAATAGGAAAAAAAACCCAGCCTGATTCAGCAAAACAGCTCTCTTTACATTCTGGAGGTAATCCTGCTACAAAGGTTTTGTCACAGAAAGGAAGAGAATCCCTCAGTACTCAAAGGATTTTATTCTCTTGCAATGAAAGAGCCACAGCTGCTCAAAGGATGAGCAAGAGATGTCACCACCACATAATTTCTCCTCCACAACCATTTCCCAGCAAGAAAAGTGAAGGCACACAGTGCAGAAACACACAAAATAGAAAGTTTTCTGTATTTCATCACACCATCCCCAAGATGCTGCGAGTTCAAGGGAAGTGGAGCAGAAATTCCCTGGTTTTGCTTCTCTTTTTTTGGTTTAAAACCAGATTTCCATCCAGTTCTGGAAATGAAACCCCTCTGATCCATGGCCTGGGGCCAGAGGGCAGGGAGAGAGAGGAAAGCAGTCATCAACTTGGACCAAATTCCATCTATGGAAGTCTCTTTAACCCCTCCAAAGAAACCAGGACTTATTACCAAGCTGGAAGGAATCTCAGGAAGCCACCCAGGCCTTCCCTCTGCCCCAGGCAGGATCAGCACTGGCCAAATCCATTTCTAACATTTCTTGACCTCTGCTAAAAAGCCTCCAGCAAGGGAGGTTTTTCCTCACACAGTTTCTTCATGCAGATTTATCCCATGGCTCCACCAGCTCCCAGCAGAAATATCAGCTCCAGGAGGGCCAAACTCTCATCTGCTGCAGCTGAATTAGGGGATTTTTGCTGATATTTTTTCAATAATTTAATTCAGAGCAATTTACAATTTTTTTTTCTTGCCTGAGCATTAGACACTATTTTTGTCTTTTATAGACCATCTGCATTTTTGGGGTTCAAAATATCATTTTCCCCTGATAGCACCTGTGGGTTCACAGGTTAAACAGCTGCACACCCTGAAGAATTGATAACAGAATCTCCTTTACCTGTAATGTGCAATTTTCACTTCTTTTCAGGAATTCCACGAATCTCTCCACCACTCCCTGAGTGTTTATCACCTCATCTATTGGAGGATTTGGCTCTGAAACAGCAAGGCAGGGTCAGGGAATAAACAGGCCTCGTGCAGGGGAGTAACAACCCTGAAGTGTTCATTTAATTATCTCAGACTGGACTGAAATCAGGGCAGCTTGGCAGAATCATTTTCTGTACAAATCACACAACTGGCAATCATCAGCAATACAAGAGATTATCACATTTCTAGATTATGAATTTTTTTTTCCCTCAACCTGCAAAGCTTTTTGTGCACAAACCCTTGCAAAAGGCAGGCTCTGCTGCATCCTGAGGCAGGGATGAGTTATTTTTACCTTTGGAGAGTAATTTCCTGAATTTCTGAGTGGTTGCTAGCTGTAGGTCAGGGTCATCTGAGAAAAGCATCTCTACCATCTCTCCTGTGATCAATCCCTCCTGAAAAGATGCAGAGGAGACAGAAATGGTTTCATTTCAGGCTGAGATCATTTCAGGCATCACAGACATGACATCCTACCAGGATTTGGGCTTAGCCAGAAACCCAGAGATTCCAAACTGGGGATCCCAGCACGGCCCTGACTTCCTGGGAGACTCTCCCAGTTCACATCTGCAAGGCTGGTGAGGGGAATGGGATAAATCCTCCACTGGAGGAGGATTTTGAACATGCAGCTGGGAATAACCCTTGACAAACCAGAGTGAGCAGCAGGATAAAGATTCCCTGGCACGGGCTGAGCTTTGCAGGGCTCATGGCTCCACTGGATCCCTCAGGAAGAAATTTCCCCCCTCAGGAAGAAATTTCCCCCCTCAGGAAGAAATTTCCTCTTTGTATTGATTCAGCCAAGGGTTTGTGGCTGGTCCAGCTGCCTGCACCAACCTACACAAACATCCTTGAAAGTAAGGGAATAAAACCATTGGAGTTTGGCAGTTCCACACAATCACAGAATCCCAGGATGGTTTGGGTTGGAAAGAGCTTAAAGCTCACCCAGTTCCACCCCCTGCCAAGGGCAGGGACACCTTCCACTACCCCAGGGTGGGATAATTCCAGGGATGGGGCAGCCCCAAAGCATTCAATCTGTCTGAAGGCACCTTACCCCACAGGTTGTGGAAGTGACGTAGGAATCCACCAGGAGACTGTCAAACATGGAGTCATCTTCATTGATCAGCTCCACATTCCTTCTTTTGAAGAGCTGGTGGGGACCAGAGCACAGGGATTGTTATTAGAAAGCAAGCATGAACAGGTTCCACAACTCAACATTCTTGTTCCTCAACCAAGATCCTTCAATCTTGGACTGAAGGGAACCTGAGGAAAAAGTGGTCACAAAAAGCTCTGCACTCTCAGGGCTGGTCTGGCACACAAACCTGCCCTCAGATAGGCAAATGCTCAAATCATTGAGCCAGCCAGGCAAGCAAGTGCAGAATTTGACCAAAATTTAGGAAAACTTGGTAAAAAGCAGCTTGGATAAGCTGCTAATAAAGCAAATATTTAGTTCCATACATATCACTTGGGAATCACCTCGTGCTTCCAAAAAAAGAAGTACACCCAGGGTGAAGAAATACATGCAGGCCATACTTCCACTTGTATTTCCTGTTTCTCCAGGAAATAATCCCATTCACTAATTATACCTTAAAAAAAAAAAATCCCAGCACCACCTTTAAAATCAAGGATCTGTGACCAAAAAAAATAAACCAAAAAAACCCTTGAGTAGCCCAAGAATAAAATGCTTGGAAAGCTCTCCATGTGAGCTGGGTCCAGAGCAAAAAAAGGAGAAAAACCGAAGAAAAAAAGCAAAATCTCAGAACAGCAAAAAATAAAGACAACAAACCTTAAAGTACAGATCCTTGCAGATTGCAGTTAGGCAGCAGCACAAGCTGGGCTGTGTTGAGGCTGAGCACAACCTCCTGGAGGTGACAATTACCTGTTGCTCTCGTTTTTGTTTTCGAAGCTGAATCCCTTCCTCTTCCCTCCTCCTGCGCATTTCCTCGGGATTCAGGGCTTTGTTCTTGTAGCTCTTCATTCGATAGTTTTCTGTGAAAACAGGAGGAATTTTTGCCTCAGGGTTCCTGTCACTGCTCCTGTGTGTCCCTCCCCTGTGCACAATAACCAGATTGGCATGGAATATATTTCATCTGGCATGGAATAACCAGAAGAAATATATTTATTTGCTCCAAGTGCCTTTGGGGTTTTTTTGAGCAGGAATTGTTATTTTCCTGACATTTATTTCCAGAGAGCAAAAAACTCAAGAGAATGATGGCTTTGAGTTTATAACAACAGAGCAGAGCTGGAGGTGAGGGACAGGCCACCTGTGTCCCTCCAGGTGTTCAGCACCTGACCAATCTGAGCTGATTCCTTCAGAGTTTCCCTCCCAGTCAGGGAAGGGACACCCCAGTTTTTGGCACAGCTGAAGGCAGCCAGCACCAAGCTGTAACCGAAGTAGGGAAGGATGGAAACCCCTCACTGCTCCAGCTGGAACCTCCTCCTGCTTTTGAGCATGGAGAAACTCCCCAAACTCGCCCATTTCTGACGTTATTTGCACATCTGTGCCTTTCTCAGGATAAACTCAACTACCCCTGAACCAAGTTACTCCTCCAGAACTCATTTAAAAAGCAATTTTTTTTTTCCCCAGCTGCTAAGGGCAGGTGGAAGTTTGTGGAAGTTTGCAGTTTTATCTCCTCCTCATTTCAAGCCTGAGGCACCCTCAGCCCCGTGGCTCACAGAAAGTTTCAGTCCCACTTATCAACTGCCTCCAGCCACTCTTGGAGCCCTTCCAAGATCAACTGCAGAAGTGTCAGACCCAAAAGTTTACAGCCAACACAAGAAAAAACTTCTAAATATAAATATCCAACTTTTTATTACTAAGGAGAGAGAAAACAACTGGGAAAAATTGATATTTTAACAGGAGAGGAAACAAAATACTTTCAGTTCTATGATTTCCCAAAACTAGCTAAAAAGACACCAAAAAAAGAGTGAAATCTACAGGTTTTAGGGGTTTATATCTAACCATACAATAGCCAGGTGTCACCTAGATATAGATTTTAATTCAGAAAATGTATTTAAGCACCACTGCTATGTTTTTATTGAAATCTTCACCCCATTGTGCCTCATGCAGCCACATGGAAGAGTAAGAGTTTGACAGCTTAGTTCTCCAAACAATTTAAGAATCTTAATCCTCCTTTTGGAAAGCAAAGCCTCCAATTAAAAGGTGGCTTTGAAGAACAGGAGGAAGGAAAAGTGAGGATACACAGGATTACCAGGCAGGCACATAAATAGCCAAGTGACACATGACAGCTCAGCTGCCTCCAAACTCAGCAGCACTCAGCACCTCGTCCTTTAAGTTTGGGGTGGTTTTTCTTTTGTCCCAGAGCATCCAGAACTGTCATCCTGCAGGGAAACCCCAAGGATAACTTTTCAGAGCTGGTTGTCACAAAATTCCCTGGGTTTTTTTGTTTTTCTCCCACAGTTTATCCCTGCAGATGATTTCCGTTGATTTTTCCCAGTCCATCATCTCTGGCAGTGCTTTAATGGCAGGAGAATGCTGATTTGGGACATTCCAGCCCATTTCCATGGCAATGGGTGTGAGAAATGCAGGATCAGGACCTCACAGGGAGCTCTGGACTGCAGCAGGACCAAATTCACAAATAAAACACAGCAGGACAAATTCTCAGCTCCTTTTGTTGACTCTAAACTCCAATTCCAGCTGTGGGAATATCCCCAAAGCCATTAATCAGGATCTGGGAGCACCTGGGCTGGCAGGAATGGGGCAGGAATCCTCTGCTCCTAAGGATGTGATGCAGGGGAGAAGCTCCAGCCTCAGATTTTCACTTTACTCTGGAAAAATTTGCTTTTACAGACATGCCAGGGGACACTGAACTCAGAAGCTCAGAGAGTTCACTCAAGAAAACAAATCTTGCAAGATTCATTCTGTTTAAAATGTTCTGATCCAGCTTGGACAAAACATCCCTTCTGCTTTAGGAATCTCACAGTTCCTCAAGTTGTGCCTTTTACCTCATCCCAGTTTAGTGAACTTCATTCATAGCCCCAGGGAAAAAAAAATAAACAACCAATTTTTGATAAAAGAAAATCAACATTTGCATTTCAAACTTAAAGATGAAACTGAGCAACACCTTCCCAATTTCCTGTGCAAAGGAAACCCCCTGAGGAGCTGGAAGAAATTTGGTTCCTCTTGGCTTCACTGAAGGGAAAAAAAATCCTCCAGCCATCAAGGAATTACGAGTGCAAGCTGCCACACTCATAAATTGGAGGATGAGAAGGTATTTCCCACTTAAAAGAAAGGAAAAAGAGGGTGAAAGTTTGATTTGAAGGCTCAGCAGGGCGCTCAAACCCACCACAGCAGGAATCTGCAATTCCAGAGTTGTTACTTTAACGATTTCTGGATGTTCCTGGATCAGGAATCCTGATTTCTGCAAGACAAGGAGCATTTGCTTCCAACATTTTCCTCAGCTGCTGCTGAAATGCTGGGAGCTGAGTCACTGCAGGAATTGTGCTGCTGAGTCAGGGAGAAGGCACAGCCAGACCTGACACGGCTCTTTTGAAGCCAAAACCTCCTTTCCCACAGGGAATATTCCACAGGGAATCTGTGAACACACACAGCCTGGCCACGAGGGCTGACAGCTGCTCCTTGCAGTAGGGAAGGGTTGGGGAATTATGCAAGTGGAAATAAATACACTGGAGGAACTTCATCAGCACTAATCTGCCAATTAGTGCCCGCTGGGGACATTCCCAGCTCTCAGGTGACCTCCAAAGGCCCTTTGCACACAAGTTTTCCCTGGGATGGGATAAAGTTGGTGCTTCACAATTTTAACTCCTCTTAAATCAGACAAATTGCAGCGAAATAAATGGAGTGAAGTGCTGAGTTTCATGGGACAAACCTCATTCCTCCTATTTTTCCACTTCCCTGAAATTCCAAAGGATCCTTCAATTTCTCCCTAACATAATTAATATCTCCAGAGGACTCTCCTAGGAAAAAAAAAATGTGTCCAGGACAACTTTATTAAGTGAACTGAAACCTTAGAAAAAGACAACTAAATCATCTGTACTGCTTAAATACAAACCAAATGAATAAACACATAAAAGCAGTTGAATTAATGTGTAAAAAGACAGCTCTGAGCTGCTACCAGAAATCAGTCAAAACCACGGGGTCACTGTCAGCTTTGCAGGGAATAAATAAAATAAAAGGGAAAAAAGTCACTTTGCTTGCTCAAAAGACAGAGCAAACGAAGCTAAACAGGAGAACAACCACACACACACAAAAAAATCCTGTCAAATAATCACAACTCCGGGCTGTCCCTCCAACCCCAGAATTCCCGCAGGCACAGTCAAACCCTGGAAAAGCAGCGGAATTGTGCTGTGCTGACACTCTGGGTGCTCTCCCAGGGTTTGGCAGCACAAATCCCCCGGAGAGGCTCTCCCAGGGCTGCGCTGGAGCAGCCCCGGCCCTGCCGCGGTCCCCGGTAAATCCCCGATCCCCGCGGTTCTTTGGCTCCCGGGAGCCGGGGGTGTGATATCACCGCTGGAATGCGCCGCGCTGGGAGGGGGAAGGGAGAGGCAAAAATGCTCTTTGGGGGAAATTCGCTGTCAGACAGCGTTTGCTTCTCCTTCCCGAGGGTCAAGGCAAGATTAGGAATCCTTTTGGAATGTCCCTGCCCCGATGGAAAAAGAACCGAGCAGCTCCCACTGCTTCCTGCTCCTGATTTGAGCTTTTCATCCCAAAATTTGAGGGCTTTGAGTCCTCTTCAAGCTGGTTTATCTATTCTGAATATTCAGATTGCTTTTAAAAATGGAACGATCAAGCACAAGTGTCAGCTGAGAGTGGCTTGGAACAGTCCCTAAAACAGGGAAAAACTTGAACTGAATCCACTCAAACTCGACCCAGGAGAGCTCCAGATTAAAACCGACCAGAAACACTCAGAGATAATTCCAGAGGGATATAAAATTCCAATAAATCCATCCCTTCCAACATGTGCTCTGCCTCAGAAACAAACAGGACTGTGTGATTTGCTAAGCAGATTTATCTGGACCCCAGAAATGAAAGTCTGAAGGAATCAGGACTTTCCCTCTTGCAGGATTTGAGTGATGAAACTCTCCCTCCCCTTGACAAAGTTCATGTTTGCCCTCCTGAACCAAAGCAAACAAAGCTGATCAGCCAATTAACTGTTAAATTCATCAGCTGTGGGAGTTTTATTAAGAATTGAGAATAAATATTGCTCCATGGGTTAAACAGCACTAGAAAAGGCATTTAAAGTTGTCATTTGCATGGTAAATGAGGGACAAACTGAGGACCATTTCCAACAGTATCATTCACTTAAAATAATGAAAAAACAGCCTTAGCTTGTTTAAAAAGAATAAAGTTACATGAGAATAATTCAAACAAGGGGGATATTAAATTCTTACAGTGGTGGGAAGAAAGGGAAGCTCCTGTGCACAAACTCCTCAGCTCCACATGAAACTGCTCCAAGAATTTCCAGACATCCCCAGGACATTTTTCTCCTCAGAGCTGCCAGCCCAGGTTTTACATCTCAAACCATAAATTAAGATTTCAAAGCTGTTCAGGGCTGGGAGGTGCAGCAGCCACTTGTGGAACACCACAGGAGGGTTTGGAGGCAGCAGAGAAGTTCCTGACAAGCAAGATCCCACCTCACAGGGCATTTCTTGAAGCTTCACTGAATCCCTAATTTGGAAAGAGCTCCAAACTCACCCAGTGCCATGGGCAGGGACATCTTCCACTCATCCCAGGCTGCTCCAAGCCCCATCCAACCTGGCCAGGGATAATTCCAGGGATGAGGCAGCCACAGCTTCTCTGGGAAATCCATCCCAGCCCCTCACAGGGAAGAATTTTATCTCAATATCCAACCTAAACTTGGCACTTTGAAGCCATTTAGCTTCTGAAGCAGCCCTGCTTAAAAGACAGTATTACAGGTGGAAAGTTGAAGCATTTTAATCCTTATTTCCAGAAGATTCTCACTCAATTTTAAAGAAAACACGGCTCCTATAGGCTTGGCTTTTCCTCCTCTTCCTTCCAAACCCTGTCTTCCTACAGAAATCCTCAAAATAATTTAAATAAAAAGCCACCTCTCCTCCCCGAGCTGGAACCTCCCACATCGGGCACATCAAAACAAAAAGCTGCTGGAATTGAAGCCCGTTTTGAAGGGCCTCAGAAGGTGTCCTGTCACCCCTGTCCTGTCACCGGGATTTATTTGCAGGGGACAAGAGCCTGGAACAGGCTCCGCTCCTCCCCGGCAGTGTCTGTCACCCTCGGGGACACCGGGACAGCCCAGCACGTGCACAGCGACACTGAGGGCTGAAGCTTTATTTTAACGAAAGTCCCAACAGCCAAAGCCCTGCTGGGTTATCAGAACCGCGCAGAGGTTTGTTGGATTCTCACTGGAGAGGTCAGGATTTAAATCGAGCGGTTCTCCGACACGCTGGTAACGCTTCAACCACAGCAGGAACAGCCCCAAATAGCCCAAAGTTACAGCACTGACAGCCCAAACTCTCCGAGCTGCCGCGGTGCAAGCCCGGGCTCCGGCAGCGCTGACAGCCGCACACCGGGGCTGCTTCGCCATTCACCCGCCGCCGCCCCCGCCACACCCCGCTGCTGGCGCTGCCCGAAGCGCTCACAGCCCCCGGGCCGCCCTCACCGAGAGCCCCCCGCGCCCCCAGATCCCCCGGGAGCGGCCCCGGGATGACTCAGCGGCCGCGCCGGGCCCGCCGCCCTCAGCCCCGGGAGCGCCCGGGACGCCGGTGAGAGGCGAGGGCGGCGGCAGCGCGGGGCGGGCGGGCGGTGCGCATTGCCCGGGATCGGGGCGGCTCCTCCGGCTCCACCCAACCCCCTCGG